>JACXGJ010005544.1:0-38597 GCA_016801105.1 Esox niger | reverse complement strand
GGTGGGATTGTAGGGGACAGTGGGCTACTGGTGGGATTGTAGAGGACAGTGGGCTACTGGTGGGATTGTAGGGGACAGTGCGTCTTAAACACGTTTTACTGGACCGTCGGGACCAATTTTCCTTCAGCACTTCAATTGCAGGTTAGTGGTTGATCACGTCTGATGCATTCTGAGAGTTACAACGAACGGAGGATAGGAAGCGTTTATTGTGTAGGTTTAAAAAGTGGATCGTGTGTGTGGGTGTGTGTGGGGGTGTGTGGGTGTGTGTGTGTGTGTGGGTGTGTATGCGTGCACACAGGCTTTATGTCTACTGTCGTAGTGTAAGCAGGTCATCTGAAACTCAGAGGCTCCAGTGTCTTGATACCCAGCTTGATCAATGGGGCTGAGAGGACACTAAACTAGTAAACCTTGGATTACATCAATAAAAGGCACTGTAGTCTACAAAGAAAAACTCAGATGTGTATTCAATTGAACCCATTAAAATGGTGAGAAAACCCCATAGCGCCAAATGAAATTGTTGTACATACTCACTGGGCCCTGACCGACAAAATGGAGTGCAAATGTTAAATACTGTAAGATGTAAAGCACAAACACATTATGGGCAGATATTAACTCAGAACCACCATGAACACACAGAAGAAAATTGTAAGAACTCCCTCCATCGTCATGCTAGACCCTCCAGACAAGATTCCACGGTTGTTATGTCGACTAAATAAAATGTCCGGGGCGTGTCTCAAATAGTGCCTTGTCCCTGTAATAGTGCACACTCCTTTTGGCTGGATCCCTTTGGGCCCACACCAGTGGGCGCTGAAAGTAGAGTAGCATTTGGGATTGGCCCAGGACGCATGCTAGAATCACGCTGTGACATTTGAGGGCACATCCACAGATTCTGTTGTGTTGGCTTCTTTACATTTTATTTATAAAGCGTCTAAAGGGAGTTTAATAGCTTATTTTTTCATTTTTTTCCCATTGACATTATTGATTCCCATCAATTCTCTGATAAAAAAAATGTCTTGCTATGCTGTGCGTGTTGCTGTAGACCTTTTCTGAACTGTCATCGTTCTGTGACATGCACAGAATTTAAATGACAGGTAAGGCTACAGTAAAACTATTTTAGAATCGAATATAAGTAAAAGTAGTTGTTGGTGGTTGGCTAAAACTTGGTCCCTTTTTAAGTCCTAAAGCCCTTAAGAGGCTTTTAATTGGCTTCCATGAATGTCCAGACATATTTAACTGTAGATGTTTATACATTTTATAAATGTATACAAAGACCTCCGCTTTATATATTAAAATAGCGTATGTATTATTAGTTAATGCTTATTCATGAGAGTTATATGATCTTTAGGAGAAACATGAAGGAGAATGGTGCTCAGTGATTTGTTACAACTCAGCAGTACTTTTCTTGTTAATGAATTTTTAATATCCTTAATGACAGCAGAAGAATGATTTCATTACCGGATGAAGTTTGGAAAACGCTGACTTGAACTCTTTTGGTGGGCAGACTATTTTAAAAATAATTTAATATAGATTAACACATCATCCTAATGAGCAGTTTGCCTTCAAGGGGACGATAATATAATGTCTGAATCCCATGTAGCAGGCTGGACTTGAGAACTGTTTGTGCTTCATTAGCTGAAGGTTTGTTTCATATCTAAAAGGCCGTACTAACTCGTGCTTAACAATGGCTTCCAGCCTGTCACGGCTACACATTATAACTTGGCAATGATCATGTGGTACATATTTGCAAACACCAATTCAGGATTTAAGTGGCCAGACGGGGCGTTCCTAACCCAGACGGGGCGTTCCTAACCCAGACGGGGCGTTCCTAACCCAGACGGGGCGTTCCTAACCCAGACGGGGCGTTCCTAACCCCTCACCTCGGTAGCATTCGCGTCTTGCCAGGTACCATCGGCTATGACGAGCACCGGGTCAAAGCGGTCTTAACCTGTACATGTGGCGTTTGCATCTCCTGCTTCCCTTCCAGATTTAAACGCTGCGTGACCTCAAAGTGGTTTAATCTATGGAATGCATTCTGATGTCCAGAAGTCGAGGATCCATATTGGCCCGTCATCTCTGGGACTGAGAAGGGAGAAAGCATTAATACAGAGGGATAGAGAATTAAGATTGTGTCCTCCTGGTAATTTACCTAGTGGACCTTGTGTGCTGCTGAAGTGTGAATCAATTTGTAAAGGATAGTTAAATCTATATAACAGCCTCCCCCCTTCTTCACACATGACTATCCCACATCAGCTATTAAAAATGAAAGGGAAAAAATCACATGGCGTCTTGTGAAGATGATGATCAGAGGGAAGGATGATAAAACGACAAAGTGGTTTGCTCTCTTTAACCCTCCTCTGTGAACATGCCCACTTCTCCCTCCCTATATAACTTTCTACAGTGTGTTTTGTGTGTGAAATAAAGAGATAAGTAGCTAAATTAATAAACAAATAAATGACTAAAACGAGTAAGATCAGAAAGGGGGTGAGCTACGTTAAGACACTGATGTCCCTTGGCAAAATGTTTTATCATATTCAGTTGAAGGAGGAGCCTGTATTTTATTGATTTAAAAAAATCCCAGAGGCACTAAAAGGAACAGGCAATGATTAATGTCCCTCTCAGAAAAAGAAATTATATGGAATAAATTAAACTACTGCGGCAGCAAATTGAAAAATAAGGATGTAAATGAGGTTTGAATACTTAATATCTTATAAAGAAAAATAGTCAATGAGGCCCAAAAATGATGAGGGATTTGCCATAGAAACACGATATTAACTCTAATGACTTAGGGTAGGATTTTCTGTACTGTCAGAATGTACCTGTCACAACTGGTTTTCTACAGAGGAAATGAAAAATGAGGGACGATAGACAAATCAATTGAAAAGAACTAAGAAACAGTTCACAATGTAAAGAATTAAGAATAGTGGAGAACACAATGAATGGCTGGCACTGAGGAATATGAACTATTTAAGATTTTAAACTTTACACTTGCTCTGAAATACAAATTACAAACACAGTTGAGTCTATTTCTCAAAGATAATTAGTATTTATGACCTAAAGAATGCCACATTTGACATGTCGCCACTGTGTTAGTGAATTAATCTGAGTCTTTGGCTGAGGAAACAATACTTTTCTGCTCAATAAAATACTGTCACAGAAATGCCGTAGATGTTGGTTTTGCAGGTAATGATACAAAATGTAAACCACATGTATTTTCACTTTTAAAATGCAGCTTTGTGCTTTTTGATTGGGTGCTTGGACACTCCATCCATCATGACATCACACCAGAAAAGGGCAGAGGTTGGGGTCAATTCCATTTCAATTCCAGTCAAGTACAAAAACATTCCAATCCTTTTTTTAATTGACAGGAATTTAAATGGAACTGACCCAAACCCTGCCAAGGACAGAGAGCAAACTACACAAAAACATGATGATCGTTTTACAAGCCCATACAGTTGTTTGGGTGATGTGCCGGCTCTTAATCCTAAAACTGGAGCAAAGAGCATGATCTTTAAACAAAGCAGCTGATATTACACGTTGATTTACAGCGTTGCTGACCTCAGAGGCTCCTCTGCTCAACATGCCCTGTTAGGGGCACAATCCTGTACCGACAGTTTGAGCACGTTGGATTTTATACCCCGCCAGTTTTTATAGCAGTCTTCTGGTGTCATTCTACAGCATGCTGTATTTTATATACTTTTTTTATTTTCATAAAAATCTAACCACATGCCCCCGACCGAAACAACCCCCCCATGTGCGTCTCCTCCACGCCTCCCCTCCCTGTGTCCTCCCCAAATCAAAAAAGACACCAGTGTTGTTGTTGTTCTCGAAGATGAAGCATAGCGTCAGTCTCTTGATATGCCATCTGTATCTCTCGTCACCCCGCCTTGAGATTAAGTAAGGTAGGGTAGCCATGCCTCCACGTACAGGGTTTTAAACATCTGCGCCGGGCTGCTGTAAAGTGATACTGAACAGTTATAATTAAAGGTTCCGACTGAGAGAGCAGTGTTTAATGTCGAGCACCCCTCTGCTATCCCTCTGAAGTAATGGGGTGCGATGCCAGAACCCCCCCTCGTGTGCGACACTCCCCACAACCCTCCTGCACCCCCCCATAAAATAATCTACGATCTGTATACCCTACCTCTGGAAGCTAGTAGGAGGCCAAGTTAATAAACACAGGAGCACTGATACCACAGCTTGAATAAAATAACACTCCACACATTACTAATACTACAACCACTCCTACTTTTACTACCACTATTACTAGTACTAGTGATTCTACTATTTCTAATATTCCTTAATGGTGATACTACTACTACTACTACTACTCCTACTACTACTACTACATCTAGAACTCCAACCTAATGCTGCAGTTATTACTAACACAACCAACAACCACAGCAACTCCTTGTACTACTCCACAGTAGTGCAGGTATTTTCAACTCTGCCGTGAAAAGCACCAAGCTCTTACTAAGTGAATCACAAAGGACTGATGCTGGCATAAATACTGCTATTACTACCACTACTAACAATACCCCTTTTAATACTATCAAATGTAGCAATCAAATGTATTTTATAAAGCCCCTTTTAGATCAACAGTTGTCACAAAGTACTTTCACAAAACACCCAGCCTTATTAATAATTGTACTACTACTAGTACTACTACAACATTTACTGCTACAAATACTACTACTACTACTACTACTAATACTACTACTACTACTGCTATAACAACTGCTAATACTTCTACATCTACTACTACCACTATTAATTTTACAACAGCCTTTACTACTACTACTACTACTACTAACACTACTACTACCTTTACTACTACTACTACTACTAACACAACTACCTTCTTTAATACTACTACTACTAACACTACTACTACCTTTACTACTACTACTACTACTACTACTACTAACAATACTACTACCTTTACTACTGCTACTACTACTACCACTACTTATTCTACTACTACCTTTACTTCTTCTACTACTACCACCACTACCAATACTTTTACTAGTAATACTACCACCCCTACTACTTATGCTACTATTACCACTATCACTACTTCCCCTTCTACCACTACTGCTATTAGTACTATAGTATTAATAATACTTATTGTATTAGTAAAGCCCATTTCATTATACAACAATAATCAAGTCTATTGTCCTTTACAATATTTTATATTACAATTATTCCACTTATACTGTGCTCTTGTGTCTTATGTTTATGTTTATGAACAGTATGAGTATTTCTGGACCAAAGTGAGTGATGGACATGCGCCTCCCTAATGTTTGCTGTTGGATGTGAGGACAGGCAGTAATAATGGATTCCAGGGGTATTTAATTGGGTAGCAGTTGAAGATGATGAGGAAGGGCCAGGCTAATGGCCTAGGATAACTAATAGAAGACTGTGTTTGAATAGGATGACCTTTCGAATGACAGTCAGAGAAAAATATACATCACAGGGTCATAAATCACGCCCACGACATGTCAAACTACACGTCACACGCTAAGTCTCTGCCAGTGATGAACAAACAAGCACTTGGTTCGGTCTAAAATGGCATCTTATTAACCCACAGATTGTATTCCCTTTGACAAATGTTCTCATTGTGTTGAAATCAAAGTTTTTCTCATTAAAATTGTACAAAACCAATCCTCTGGCTTTGAGTGTAATCAAATGTCTCCCTGCTTCTGAAAGGCACACGCCACCCTGGTTCTCACTGGATGTTTTTAGAGATCGTGTTCATCCGTCGATCTGACCGACATCCAAATTGACAACCGACGCTCTCAGACGTCTCAGGAGAAAAGAGGAAAAGGGCCTCTTTCAACATCCCCCGCCGCAGCGTCTAATACGAAAAATAAAGCCAGGGATTATTTTGTAGAGTAGCGCGCAAGAATTAGGGCGCTCCATCCTGTCGTCATTGAGACGTTCTTCCTGTCATTCGCTGACAAGATTACACCGCGGTTGCGGCGTGGCTATTACATGCAAAACCGTGTACATCCTCTGTCGAGCAGGGATATTCAAACTGACACCTTATAACAGGTTAGACACACACACAGCTATACACTTCAGTCAGGCTCCTACTAGCCCCACACAGAGAATTACCCTGATTTAATAAAATCCCTGTGGCTTAGTAACTTAATTCGGTGCCTGGGTCCCAATGGGCCCCCCCCGCCCCCTTGTGTAGCGCACTGATGGGACTCATAGGGCCCTGGTCAGATGTAGTGTGCTACATTGCGAGTTTTAGGACGCACCCCCCATCAGCGATGTCACACAGAGCGACGTAGCTTTAAGGTTAAGTACTTCTTATAAATTGGATGTAGCTCTGGAAGGGAGCATGGAGAGCCTCAGGTGAAGTTCTGCTCTGAATTAGTGACCAGCCTCTGGTACGGCATAGCAATGATGTTCCCTTGAAAAAAAAAAGAAATCAATTACCTTTCGGACAATTTTATTTACAAAGGTTAACCGACAGAATTACTACTCGCCCGTACGTTCAGCTGCAGCGGGCGAACTTTGGCGTGTAGCTCACAGCTGGACTCATTAAAAATCCAGCCTCAGTTTTACTAGAATGACTTTTCTCGATTACCTGTATTGGACCAATGCTGGACTGTTGGATGTGTCAGTAGACCACTGAAGATCTACCAGTAATGTGTTTTACCCAGGTGAAAGTCCTCTGGGCCCTGCCTGTACGTTGCATTACATACCGTTGTACTGGACTCCAACTAGGAGCAGGTGCCCCTATGCGACTTCAGCAACTCTCCGTGAACGAATCCCCTTTTGTTGGTGTTTAAAGCGTCCGAAGCGGTACTCAAACTCTGCTAAGAAAACACAGCCCTGCTGAAGTTCTCCCCTATTAGTCTTTTCACTGATGGTCATTAGGAGGTGACTGCTGCACACCTGTCTCTGGACTTTACGAGAGGCCGCTCATTTCAGACAGTAGTAAATTACATCTGTGCCATCGTCTCATAAAACAATTCCCATTACTGTCACCTTCAAACTGCCACCGCAAAATATCCAAACGACTTTTTAATGTATTCCGTGCTTTTGTTTGAGTTGTATAAGTTTATCATCAAACCAAATTGTATCTGATTTAACATTTACGTAATCTTGATATTATGTTAAATCAGTAAACATATGCATGTGATTCTAAATGAAGAGAATCTGCAGACATTTAGTGTAAAGCATTAGCCCTCACCCACATTGTATTGTGTGGAATACAAATATATTCAGATTCTGATATAGTTTGGATATCTGGTCGCAGAATGTCCCTACAGGCTCATGAAAATGTAAGCCATTGGCTCAGTTTTCCTCCAACCAGGAAGTCCACTGTCTGAAGTCACACTAACACAAGTACTGTAGAAACTGCAGTTAGCTTGCAAGTGCACAAACAGCCTGAGGGAGTCACTAGTGCCCATTGAGTCAAGGGACTCCATGTCAACAATGCCTAACCACACTCTGGGCAATGCTGGTCAGGATGTGTGTTTTTCTGATGTAACAACATTGCAGAATGAGAAACAACAAATATGATGGTGTGAATGGAAGTCCTATAACACAACAGATATACATGTGAATCTGTGAGATTTTGTTGTTTTTGTGAAATAACATGTCTTGAGGTAAATCGACACAGTGCGGAACACACCCGTGTGAAAGCAGGATCCAGGTTGCATTCCACCCTAAAGGACACTGTAACAGTGAAACTCTGACATTGAATTTATTTCCCTGAACCTATAAGCTGTGCCTGAATGAGTTTGCACTGTGTGAACAGATAACGCATCTCTCTATCTCTCTCCTTTTTCTCAATCTCTCTGTTCCTCTCTCTCTCTCCACCTCTACACAAACATTAAATGCCGCGGCAGCGCGGCATGGTACTTGAGCATACACACACCAACAATGTGCAACACGTACACACGTTTCAGCTTTGCCACAACGCCACTGTGATGCAGATGAGGTTGTCAAAACGTTTCGCAATTTGTTCGCTGCACTGAAAAATACGGATAGGAAGCGCAGGTACAGTGTAGAATTGGCAGCAACGGTACCTCAATGTATCACAGTATACACAGGAGCAAAACAAACATATTACTCAAATGGGGAATCCTGGTTTAGGCTGCTTAACCCTGCATGACGCTGGGGCAGTAGAATTAGGTGTAAAAATAGAATGTGCACAATATACTGTATATAGAATATATATGCAGTGGGGCAAAAAAGTATTTAGTCAGCCACCAATTGTGCAAGTTCTCCCACTTAAAAAGATGAGAGAGGCCTGTAATTTTCATCATAGGCACATTTCAACTATGAGAGACAAAATGAGAAAAAAAAATCCAGAAAATCACATTGTACGATTTTAGGCAATGCTGTGTAGCATGTGAAACTCATACATGTGTATTAACTGTTTAGAGCAGTGGTTTGTAAGGCACAAAGTATGTCTGTGTTAAAACACTGGCCATGATGATGTCGAGATTGTTGACAAAACGGAGAAATGTCCAACCGTCCATTTAACCATTACGTTTTGAGTGGGGGGGGGGCTTCTCTGTCCTAGGTCCTCTTTGGACAGTTTAGTTTTTTTCTTCAAGTTGAAGAGAAATTTCAGGAGAGTTGCTGTGGGGAGTGGAGGGGCATGAAAATACATACTGGTATGAAATGAGACGGTTCATTTCTTGCTTTCTCAATACATCTTAGTCCAAATTAGTGATAAAAACAGTATTGCTAGTTTTTCAAGAAATGTCACTGATAAAACAATAATTAGCGTATTGTTTTAAAACATACGTCATTTCGTAATTTTCACCAACAAAACACTTAACGTGTGTGGTAGATTGCACATGAGCATCCTTGAATAAATTCAACTCAGGGGGTAGATCACGCAATTACACAAGCCTACTAACAAATTAAGGTTCACCAAACAACTCCAGGAACTTTCGGTTTTTGGTCCACGGAGGATGAAATACAGAAGATTTAGGATACACTTTTATGGTTTCTGGCTACTACTATTGGAGATAAATGTTCATCAACACTAACTAGATCCCTTTAACTCAACTCTGAACCTCAAGGGCATTTCCACCGTTTAAAGCGCCTTGAATTGCTTTTGTGGCATTTACACTAAAGCACATTGAATTGCTTGTATGTATGAATTGTGCTATATAAATAAGCTTGCTTTGCAACCCTCTTATCGGGTACTTATTTAGACCTGGTACCCCAGACAGTGCAGTTAATAATGTAGAGCAGAAAACCAGCCTGATCAGGACCTGTGTTCAATACCCCTGAACTAGAAAGACCATCTAATCTTGAGGATTAGGCCAATGTCGTCAGATTCATCGAAACATTGTAACACTGCGATTTCAAACGTTTTCATTTCAGGATCCGTTTGCGATTCAGCTTTTTGACAGACTGCCTCATGAGCCGATGCTTTTATACCAGTAGGGCCTTATGCCTTGCTCAAGGTCACAGTGAAATACATTTGGTAGTTGACACTACAATGTAACAACCAGGCCTTCGGCTATCATTGCTCTACATTTTAGAAGGATTTACACCCCCGTCGAGTGTCTCTTGTAACTTCATTAGTCTCTTATGTCAACTGGGAAGAATTTTTGCCTATTCTTGTTTACATTACTGCTTCAACTATGTGATGTTCATGGGCTTTCTTGATTGCACATCTTGGCCATTCCATTACCCTCCATTTCCTCTTTTTAAAACATTCTGTTTGCTTTGTTGTATTTCAGATCATTGTCCTGTTGCAAGAACCATGTGTGTTTCAGCTTTTTGACAGATGGCCTCACATTCTCCACAATAATACTCTGGTACAATATAGAATTAATGGTTGACTCAATTATGGCAAGTTGCAAAGCAGCTCGAACCATAAAGCCACCCCCTCCATGCATTACACTTCATATGAGGCACTACTGTTCAAAGGTAGAATTTTGTGTTAGCCAAACCTGGCAACATTTGACTCACCTGGCAACATTTGACTCAAGTACTTTGTTCCAGTAGCTTTGGTCTTTACCCAGCTGTTGTCTAGCAAAGGTCAGTTGTGTGTTGATATTCTTTTTTGAGTGCATAGGCATCTTATTGCCTGACATCACATGTAGGCCAAGTTTTTGCACTCTCTTTCTGACAGTTGACTCATGCACTTTGCCATTGATTGGCAAAAAAACTTGGCCTGTAGACACTGATGTTACCCTGGGGTTTTTAGAGACTTTTATGAGCTCTTGGGCTGAATTTGATGGGACTACTTGTCCTATGTAAATTGCTGGTGGTCTGGAATTTTCTCCATTTGCAGCTGATCCATCATAGGGTGGAATGATGTACTTCAAATTGCTTGGAAATGGGTTTATAACCTTCACCAGACTAATGGGCCTCAATAATTTTTCTTACGAAGACCTCGGTTAGGTCTTGATCATGGCTTGATGTGTTAACACACACCCATATGGATAAGACTAAACCAGAGCAAGTTTCAAATCTTCATGGAACGCTAGAAACGGATTCTAATTTCTAATAATTTGCACATTTACTTAACCTGATAATTTTTTTTGCCATTTTATGTGGTGGTGAAGTTAGGGGTCTACAAACTTTGTCCATGTAAGGATATTAGATTTTGCTTATTTTTATAGCATTTTTTTTTTCAAAGACAATGAATATGGTTGTAATTTGGCTCAATAATGAATGCTTCAAAATACATAAAAACATTTCTAAGCTGCATAGAGGGTGTAAATAGTGTACAAGCTAATGCTCTTTATTTTATATAGCTTTAACACACACATTGTGTATTAACCCTTCAAACATACCTGATACGTATCCAGATTCAAACCCAAATGCATACAAATAACATAAACAACACATGCAGAGCAGAAATCCCAAGGTATTTTCTTGGTGCAGAGTCTTGCAACATATAGAGGTGACTCTCCTGCTCTGAGCGAGAAGAGAAAACTTAACTTAACAGTCCTATGCATTAAACATATTGTAGAATACAGTGTAACATTCATCACTGTCATGGAGGGAGTTTGTATAAATTTAAATTCACTGAGGCATGCTGAGTATTTTTTTCTTTCTGTCCTTTGTCTATATGTATGAGTGTGTGTACATGATATCAGTATAAAACAGCCCAAGTGTTTATTTGGATTTTGTTGTTCTTCGTAAGAATGTTACTTACTTAGGGTTTTGGTTACATGGTTGTAACTGTCAGGTATGCCTTCATTCAAAAACACAGCTGTTTCAGAATATATTTTTTTCAAGCGTTTATGTTCAGGATTGGGAAGTTAGTTTGGTCGGTCTGAAAATCAATTCAAATGTCAACTCACTCTGTACCAAAAAAAAAGAATTGTATAGAGATTTGTTGGCGTAGCTTGTTCACAAATGTAGGCTGGTTTAAAAACAATCATAGCTTTAAGTGTTAGAATGTATTGGGGACCAAGTCTATGCCCATGCTGGTGTCTGACAGTTTAAACATTAAAATAAATTACCTAACCTTTCCAGAGCCCAGTGACAAAAACAGGAAAAATGAAAGATAATGGGTTATTATTCAGTCAGAGATCCTATACATAATAATGACATCATCAATAATGGCCGTGATACTCCAGAGCTCCTGCGGCTTACAAAAAAAGAAAGAAAAAAACATTTAATGGAATTACTTTTTTTGAATCATCAGTCGTAGTCCGGTCTTTATCTATTCAGCTGGAAACAGAGACGGAAAGGGAATAGAAAGAGTTTTTATTCTAGTGTGTATTTGTGTGTGAGCGAAAGAAAGAGAGGGAAGGAACGGAGCAGGAAAAGAGAAAGAGGGAGAAAGTGAATAAAAGAAAAAAGAAATGAAGATAAGGCCAAACAGACCAGGGGAATGTATCACAGGTCTGTTTTCAACCTCTGTCGGTCATAAGTCAATTTGCCAAATAACACAAGCAGAACCACGCAAAGAGCCACATCAGTACATGCTCAACGTGCACAGCAGTAAGTGGCCAATAGACTTTCAAAGTATTGCAGCGCTCGCCTGACAAATGCAATGAACAGCCGTATCCCTCAGCCCAGACACAGGTTGCCGGCTGCTGCCGGGAGGCTGAAGGTTGGCCACATAGCCCCTCCGTCCACCTCCGTTCTCCGGAAGCCAGGGTGGAGGCGCGTGGAGGGCGGGGGGCAGGGCTAGGGGTTCGGGGGTGTAGTGTGGTGGGGACATAGTGGGTTGAGTTTGGGTGCCGGAGGGTGAGGGGGTGGGGGATGGAATGGCACCGAGGACATGTCAGCGTGGGGGGGGGCGGCGTGGGGGGGAGATGTCGGCGTGGGGGGGAGATGTCGGGGGGGAGATGTTGAGGGGAGTGCGCGTATGAGGCAATCTACAGAACAAATGAGGGCACTACTGCCTGTCATATTTCACATTTTCTTTTTTCTAAATAAGACAAAGTCCTTTATGGCGAAGAGCGGGCTGAGCAGTCTGGGCTGGGCCCCGTCCCGAATCGCACCCTCGTCCACTTCTCAGTGCACTGATGGTAAGAGGCAGTGTACCGGGGGAACAGCGTGGCATTTTTGATGCGGCCCGAATCTGTGGCTCCCGGGGCAGGAGTAAACAGCTGGGGAGCAGCTCCTCCTCTACCTCACCACTGGAACACACTCCAACATAAATCTACGGAAAAGTGATTATGATGAGGCAAAGTGATCAAGCAAATGAAATATCCCGAGCTTCGGCGTATAACTCAGGGACATGAGGCTGAGTTTTATAGTCCTCTGGAAGAGCCATACCCAGCCTGTCCTGGGCAATTTGCTCTTCTTATTGCGCCGTGTTCAGGCCTTTACTCAAAGTAAACGTGTGTCTGTGGGTGTGTGTCTGTGGGCGTGGGTTCGGTGTTTGACTGGGTATCTGAACATAGTGAATCATGTTTATAGTGTAAACACGCAGTATTGATGTTTCAAAAAGCCCTCTGTGTACGCCTCATTCTCTTCTTATCCTGTTTCTTCCCAAACATCCCACTATGATGTACACAGGAATTGATCTGATTTCCAAACCGTCATCAGAGTCAGTGAGTAGCCCCGTCATGGTGGGTTTTTGGCCTTCTGTTTGGCTCACAGGAAGGCAGTTCTGAGCAGTCAGGCAGTGTGTGTGTGTGTGTGTGTGTGTGTGTGTGCGCCAGTCAGTGTGTCTGCCAGACAGCAGCTCTTTGTGTTGTGTTGTTGAGTCTATATATCGTGATGATCTTGTGATCATAACTGGATCAATACATCCGGTGAGCCAGACAGCCGAAGGTGAGCTGCCTCACTGCTCTCCTTGGGAACGAGGTTGTGTATGGGTCCGCTCTACAAACACGGAGCCAAACACACACACACACACACACACACACCAGCCTGCCCACGAACACATGTACACACACGCATGCACGCACGCACGCACACACACACACACACACACACACACACACACACACCCACCTGTCCAACTGAGAACTCCACACTCGCTCGTTCTGTTCTGTGCCCCACTTGATTCTCTAATTTGATCAAGAAAAGTGTCGCATAAAGCAGTTCCATAGTCATAAATGAGAAATATGTGGATTTTATGAGCTGTAAATGAGTGTCCCTTCATGGATGGTTATTTTAGTGTCAAAATATATTAAACAAATATAAAAGTGAAAAAAGACTACATTGGTAGTTGGTTCTACAGAGTCAGCATTACAGCACAGTCACTCAGGCTTCTTTGTTTGTGCGATTAGCATGTTTTTACGACCTACTATCGGGATGGATTATCAGTACTGTCGCTTTGTAATTTACAACGGTTTTGAAGTCCCTGGTATGAAAGCTGGAAATTGTCTATACACTTTTAACACGTTTAATGAGCTCCTTTGCAATGTCAATAACCACGGTCAAATGTCCATGGAATTTCTATTTGGTAATTGTGTCCATGCACAGTGTGGAGTCTTAACCATCAACTTTCAGATATACATCAGATGTGGTGTTTTCAGACCTCTTCCACTCTATTTTTACACGAAAGGAGTGTGCTACCTTCACTGTAATGCATTTATAATGCAATCTATCAATTTACCCGAATTACAAAATGTATCTAACTCTTGCCACCCCCATGCATGTGCCCCTGAACCAAAGCAGTTCCAGGAGCACATAGGTAAACTCAATGAGATGTGTCTCTTCTGTTGAGAATAAAATTGGTTAATACAAAGCCATGTCGGTATTGGTAATAACAATGTTCTTTCCGTGGTGACAAAGACAAAGTGCCGGGTGCAGGCGGAGCGTACCAGCCGGAGAGACAAGTGATGTCTGGAGGTGGACTTTGGGAGAGCATTTGAATTCCACGTCCAAGAAGAAGCAGCCTGTCATTAAAAAGCCTAATTTCTGTGTCAGGTAGACTTACAGGTAATCGATCATCTTGTCAGAGCGGTTTATTTTTTGTGCGCCCCATTTCAAAGTGAATTCTACTTCTTTCCAATTAAACTTGTTGCTGGAAAAAAAAGAAAACGTCTCTGGCTGTTAAAGGTACATTTTGCCATGTTAGGGTTTTCCAGCCCTACTGAAGGAAGGTAATTTGAGGAAAAGAAACCCATGGGAAATGCAAGTGACTCCAGGATCATTTCCTTCCTGGAGAGAAAGAATACTGTTCTTTGGAGGTTGTCATTGGATGCCTAGTTTATCTCAATAATATCTCAGTACATTTGTGAACATGTAATAAATATAATTTAATACAACTAATTGATTTATGCATAGCAGCTTAAGTTGAGCAGTAAACTCTTTATAGAAGACATGTTGGCACTTTCTTTCTGATCTATTCACGGTGATTTTTTATAATTCAATCTGTTGTCCTCAAATAGTTATTTTATAATTGTAATAACAATTAGTTGATTTACTTTTACAAGTTGTTTATTTTTAAACACATTATTAGTTATCGAAAAGACGTCCATATCTGTGGCTGTTGTCCCCATAAGGTTGTCCCCATAAGGTTGTCCCGTGAAGTAAACATTACCTCAGACAACAGTTTTATCGCCCACATTAAGCAATTTGTTTCTTCCTCTGCGGGCCTGAACTTAAACCCATGAGTGGCAGGTGCTTTGGGCTACAGAATGGGCTGTTTGCGGGGAGGTTTTCCTGTTCTGTTCCTTCTCTGAAAGCTTCACTCAACCTGACACCCTTCCGTTGGGTCCTGAATGGCCACCATCTCTCTTCAACGCAATGTGCGCCAACCAGCCAAGCATTTCCAGCCATGGAAATATCTCTGCATAAAAACCATTTATTGGTACATCTCTAAAATGTTAACGGTTGTCAGCTTCAATTCTCTTTTAAAGGACCCCCTTTCCTCACCTGGGGATAAAATGCCTGGTTCTGTTCTGGGGGGAGGGATTGTCAGAGTCCTCTTCTCCCTGACAGACAGCGACAAACCTTCCGTGGCCCGCCAGCCCAGCTGTCTCAGAGGGACCCGCGTGGAAGCTAATGCTCCTTTGTCCCTGGGTGTAATTTATTTATGTGGCTAATCTTCAGGGGGTGGAGCAGCATGGTGCAGAGGTGTGTCATTTTACAGGGAGAGCCATCGGAGAGATCAGCGACCTTGTGAAGACTTTGCCCATAAAAAGCGGTAATTCATTTCAATTATCAGCTGAGATTGGTCTTGTTTTATCAGTGACATTAATGAAGATTGTCAAGACAAGGGGGAGTGAACATATCCTAGGTAAAACACCGGCCAAAAAAGTTTGAGATAAAAATGAAATAATAAAAAATTATCCTTATCGGGCTGCCCTTCAGTTTGAACCCATAACACCCCATTATCCATGAGCATAATTCATTCTCAGTGGCTTAAATCTCTGGTGTTAATTAAAAAAAGTGTAAGATAGTCAAGTGACTTTTGACTTCCATTCAAGTATTTTGAGTAGTTTTATGTTAATTCTGAGTTGTGTGAATGTATCTCCGGTAGACACCGGTTAACCGTTGACCACAGTCTGAGGAGGGGTGGGTGGGTGGGAGGGTTGCTGCAACACGTCTCCCTGAAGATTCAGTGTCAGAAAGGAGACCACATTCATCCTCACAGCACAGTATTTATTTGGACATAGATGCTTTGGCAGCAGAAACCCCGAGTGGAGGAGATGGAGAGTTGATTAGCAGGGAACCTACCCACAATGCACCGCGTTGACAAATGATTGACTTGGAACAATATCTAAGGCGATCAGGATAAAGCACCACCCATTTCAAGGCTCAGCAAAATTCTAATTCTAATTAGACTTGTGCACCACAATTCCAAATAAAAATTGTCCCCCTGGCATTTCGGCTTCTATCGGGTGTCTCCCTTCCCTCCGTCTGATCGCTGAAACAAAACGAATAAAGAAAATGATTAAAGTGATAACAAAGGCATAACATTTAAATTATTAAGGCACCACATCTGGGATGTGTATGTCACTGCCCTGCCTTGACGACCCTCCCACTCAACAGTCCATTCTCTCTGCATGAGAGAAACCGCAAAACAGAGGGAAAGAAAGAAAGGGAAAAAAGTGAGAGAATGGTAAGATGGTAACATTAAAAGGTAGAAAGCGAGAACGGAGAAAGGGAACGCAAATAGGGGCCTTCAGCTTTAGCGTTATTAATGACTCTTCAAAAATCTCCAGACTTTTCCAATCTCTGTGAGAAGCGCTTGAAAGATCCTGCAGATGAAGCTGACCTTCAAAATGTTCTTTGGTCTTTAGTTAAGAAATTCACTCGCCATTATGGCATCATTAAGGAAACAAGGATAAAATTACTCCATGGTTAATGACCTATAGGATTCCCCCACCAAAATTTGTTTCAGATCTAATAAAACTGTGCTTAACACACTCGAATGAATTATGAGGAGTGTGATGTGGGGGTATTAAAATGTGGAAAATAGATTTTCGAGAGCTTGGAGGACTGGATTCCAATGGAATGGAATTTTCTGGGCAATAAATTCTACCATGTCTCAATTTAATTTCCTTTTAGCTCTCAAAATCTGGAAGGTGATGATCGAATATGTGGGTTTGATGGTCTTTTAAACAGGATTACGCTACCCTGTAACTCTCTGTGCCACCTCCGAGATGAATAAACACGCAAACACAGACGCGCGCCTACACGACACATAGCTAGCCGAGCAACAATATTCTCTACACAGCACATACTCTAAACACAAACGACTCTGTTTATTAAAAAGTGTGCGTAGGTTTTTTTTACTTGTATGGAAACCGTATAATTAACTAGATGGGTGTTATTCAAGGTGATGATTTACCATTCAGACCTTTATGAAATTGGGTTTTTGTGTTTACATCTCCTCAGCAGGTTGCCCAGAGAAACGGGCCCCGGCAACAGTAATTAGCGTAACGCGTCACAGGATAGAGAAAACAGACGGCAGGAAGCTGTTAGTGTGTGTGTGTGTGTGTGTGTGCATGTTTACGCAGGTGTGTGTGTGTGTGTGTTTGTGTGTGCCTGTGTGAATAAAGAAACTGCGGGCTATTGGGCACAGGCGTTACATTAACACACACACACAAACGCACACAATCATAACCGCAACACACATTCACACATGAACATAGAATATGAAGAACAGAGAACTGTTGGATGGTGAAAGGGCAGTCATGTCAGCTCTATCCCTTGCATTTCTATCATCAGCCTTCAGAAGGTTTCGTATTGCTGAACTCACCCCTGTGTGGATCAACCCTTAGCCATGCTACCATTACGCTAGCGCTTAGCTTCTACTGTGTTGTGTGTGGTAATCCTGCCCCTCCAAACCCTGACGTGTCCGCCATTACGCTAGCGCTTAGCTTCTCCTGTGTTGTGTGTGGTAATCCTGCCCCTCCAAACCCTGACGTGTCCGCCATTACGCTAGCGCTTAGCTTCTCCTGTGTTCTGTGTGGTAATCCTGCCCCTCCAAACCCTGACGTGTCCGCCATTACGCTAGCGCTTAGCTTCTCCTGTGTTGTGTGTGGCAATCCTGCCCCTCCAAACCCTGACGTGTCCGCCATTACGCTAGCGCTTAGCTTCTCCTGTGTTGTGTGTGGCAATCCTGCCCCTCCAAACCCTGATGTGTCCGCCATTACGCTAGCGCTTAGCTTCTCCTGTGTTGTATGTGGTAATCCTGCCCCTCCAAATCCTGACGTGTCCGCCATTGTGAAATACGGACTTATTAAAAAGAGGAGGCGAGAAAAAGTTAGTGAAAAGATAGTGGTGCCACTGAGAGGTGGGTTTGTGAGGTAATGGCGGTTTGCTCTCTTTAAACTTTAATCTCTCCTATTAATTCCCTGCAACTGGAGAATGTGCGAGAGTTAATGTTCCATGAACGTGTTTCTCACTCCGCAATCTCCTCAAGCTAATTACCTTCAGGTGCTAAATGGAGGGAAATTGCCATCCATTTGGATGAGAAAAATTTCACCTCCCGGTCTCTAGTGAAAGCAGTTTTTTTGCCCGGCGCATTAAAAAGGAGGGAAAAGGCAGGTCTACTTCACTCCATGAAGGTAAACAGGGACTATAAAGCCACCACTGGAGGGTCCTCTCTCTCTCTTTCTCTCTCCTTCTCTCTTTCTCACTGTCTCTTTCTTTCTGTCTAGCACTGTCTCCCTTTTTCTTTCTCTTCTTTCTCTCCTTTATTCCCACTATCTCTTCCTCTGTCTTTCCCCTACGCTCTGTTCCATTCTCTCCTCATTCATTTTTTACTCACTCTTTCTCTTTATCTCCATCTTAATTTCTCTCTTTCTCTCACTCTCTCTCTGCCAGGGCTGAAACAGAAAACCACACAGTCCCAGTTGTCTTCAACCCCCCCCCCCCCTTACCTGCAGAGGTCAGATAAAGGTCAACAGGTGCTCCAGCCCTGACAAGGGGAATGCTGAACAGATGTTTGATTGGCATGAATCATCTAAACTGCCCCATTAAAAACTTATGATGTGAAAGGATAGGACTCCTGTTACCTAGGAGAATTTTTAATAACTGTTTTGACGGGGTAAACAGAAAGAGGATCTTAAAGGAGCTGGACATTTAATTAGCTACCGATGGTAGGTTTGACTGACTGCGACTTCAAGGACCACTGGTGCTCTTATTGGAGTCAATATCAAATAACCTTGTCTCCCATTGGCTCTGAGTAGTGCAAGTTCCTTTCAGAAATGCTTGGAAACTCGTATGGTCAATTCTAAACACTTCATATACTATATATGCCAGGGGATTCAAACCCTGAATGCTGATTGGCTGAAGGCCGTGCTATACCAGATGGTCTATCATTGGTAGGACCAATGCATTTTCTTCCTTTTCTAATTACCTTGGAAGCCAGTATATAACAGGAGCAGGGCTGTATCCAGGTGCTCTGTTCAGTTTTTTGCTTAAAAATAACTCTTCGCCCAGGTAGCGTAGGGGTTAGGTTTGGCTTGGGACAATAACCGAAAGGTTGCTAGATTGAATCCCAAAGCTGACAAAGTGAAAAATCTGTTATTCAGCCTTTGAGTAGCTGTTAACACTAATTGCTCCAGGGTTGCCATCGATAACGGCTGATCCCCCCGACTGTGACCCCACTCTTTGAGGATGTCTCAGGAAGAGTAGGATGTGAAAAAAAGATTCACACCTGCCTGTAAGACACAGAACATGTATGAAAAAGGACATGTACAAAAGAACCCACTGTGATACTCATAAACCCCTCCTCGCTGGATAAATATACTGTATGTGTGGCTATACTATATACAGTTTTTACATAATTTCTGCTAATAGCTCATAAGCCCTGTAGGGTATTTCCCCTTCTAAGGACAGCCAACGATGCTATAATCATGAGACAACAGCTTGTTTTACTTCGAGGGAGCCATCAAAATTTCACAGGGATATAATTGCACAATATTGTGGAATGGTGAGTACAGTTGCCAAATTCCGTCAACTTTCATTAAATTCCCTGGTTTCCCCGGAATCCCAGTAATTTATTGAAAGTTTTCAAATCCTGAAATTGAGCTGACCGTTGATCTGCCCGCGAGGTGACACGCCGTCCTGCCGACCGCGCCACCAAATGACCACTTAGCTCTGTAACGAAAAAGAAACCCTGTAACAAGGTGCAATAATTTGTATTCAGCTCTGGGTGCACCATGAGATATATCTCAGTGTGAAGCAGCAGTTCACTGGGACCTCTGTAGGAGTACAGGAGTCAAGAAGATGCATGATATGGTGGGAGGGGAGTGTAAGAGGCCAGCTGCGAGGGGTTGGGCCACATTGTGATCACTCACCTTCATCCCTGATTTGTAGTCATTATCCCTACCAGCATCTGAAGATCAAAAAACAAGGACATGAGAGAGTGATGGGGACACAGAAAGGGAGCCGCAGAAAGAGAATGGGAGAATGAGTGAAGGGGGGAAAGGGAAAGCAAGAAAGACAGAGGGCGTGCGAGATGGTGGTGGTGGTGGGGAGGGGCAACGCAGGGGTGGATGTGAGATGTGTCTGCGCTCTGTCCCGGGCGGAGACTGCCAGTTGAGCCTGTTTAGAAGGCCAGGGGGGCCGGGGGTGTGGACGTGATGATGCCGGGGGAGTGGGTGGGGTTGGGAGGAGGGCGGACAAGGGTGATAGCACCTTAAAACCAACGGAGCTGCAAAAGCAATGAATATTAAATTCGGGCCTAAATAGCTGGGTCTATGTGAAGCATTACAGTATTATAATTTGAGATTTGTCATCGATGGGATGCAGGCATGAGTAGGAACAACTAGGCACATCATCTTCCTGTTTACTCCTCTAATGGGGCAGGGGAGGGGATGCGTGACACTTTGTCATTTCACCACAAATTGTACAATAGTTTTACAATGCTAAGAATGGAGAACCGTTGTGATATGAACTCTAAAATAAAACCTTTTAATTGAGGCCTGTCAACGGACGGAGAGAAAACGAGACCACGTCAAAAAGGGCGAAATGCAGATTTACGTATATTGAATGTGAATCTTTGTTCCTACGTGGTCAGTGTTCATTTTGACAGCTGCTTTAGATTTAGTCATAGTCTTAGTAATTGGATGAAAAGTGCTTATAGATTTAATCACATTTTAGTCATTTTGAGCCTTCTTTGTTTTATTCTATGAATAGACATTTTATTTTAGTTTTAGTTGACAAAACATGATATTTTAGTCTAATTTCATGTATTTTATGTCACAGTTACACAAAATGTGTTTGTTCTTTTCTTGTCAGGCTCATATGGTCCACCAACATTATATTTATTATTTTCGCTACTCTAAACTAAACTAATTAATCTAAACTTATACAATTATTGTAAGTCGGAGCGAGCCTTTACATTATATGGGTATGACATCACTTCATTTAAAAGTGTCTGTTGGAAATGTCAGTTAGTGTGTGTTGCAACTGTCAAATAAATATACCTATTACTCAGTCAAGACATATTTTAACAATATTACTTCATGGTCTTAAAAGCTAAATCAAACCTAACATCATCTCATGTGAAATGCTGAGCAATCCTTTTTACAAACGTATAAAACTATGGCCATGAAGGCCAACGTATAAAACAAGCTACAGTTTCAGACAATACAACGCGATGCAATTCCAGATGGCCACAACACCCAGACATCTAGGGAAAGCTGGAATGAGACGACAATTACAAAATATTTGGCTAAATTTAACCCGACATGAAGTAGCTTATATATGCAGCTAACCTTAACATTATCATTAGCTAGCTATCCAGGTAATTTGTTCATCATGAAAGCTTTGCACTGTGACTACATTACCGTTATGAATCCACTACCCTTATAACCTTACTAATGAACTAATAGCTATCAGTGACACTACAGTGGCACGTAGCATGTGGGATGGGAGAATTGAGGTTCCGCTTGAGATGTATAGTTGCCGCAGTTTGTCCAATTTTATTTTCAAATATCCGTCTTTGTTGACGAGTGTGGTTGACAAGTTTTCTCGTTTAACATTTTAGTTTACAATATTAACACTGTACACAACACACATGAACAATCTCCCGCACAACAGCTGGCAACTGTTGGCAACTATTAAAACAGTATTTATTATTAAAACAGTATTTATTATTAAAACAGTATAAACTATTATACAGTGTATGTTGATGACATTTCTTTGTGTAGAAAGGCATGAAGTTAACTTCTGAATTTTTTCAACCAAAGTTCTTATTTCACCTTCGGTCCCTATCGTGAGGTCTTGTAAATGTGGTCAGTTGGAACCACACAACAACCTAAATAGCACTAACAAACATGTCCTTCTCCACCTCTGGACTCCCGTAGGGCTTTTGTATAAATTAACCAAACCCTCACTGTGCCGAAATCTATCTCCAACTGTTTTTCCGAGAGAGAAACTCAGGCATTTTGCTTTTTAGATTTAATTATCTCTTGTTGTCCTGTATCATCTACCTTCCAGGATTGTCCTCGTGGGGGGTTAAACAGAGTGGGAAGTAGAAAAGACTGGGCGGGGGGGTACACTGAGCTCTGAGCATGTAGGCCCAGTTTGTCCTCCATTTGATCTGTCAGCTTACATGACGCAGCGGGAAATGAAATAAGTGACTAACAGAATCAACAGTGATGTTGAACTTACATCAGGAAAACAGAAAAGTTGGAAGAACTGAAGAGTGTGTTTTCGATATTGTTGCTTTGCTCCCGTTAGTTCAGGTTCATTCCAATTCATTTCCACTCAGTTGGAAAGCATCCTTTATCCGTGGGAGCAACCAATAATCTTCATATTCACTAAAAGGCTCCTAAAATATTTTTTTATTTAAATGTAAAAAAATAAATACACTCATTATATGTATATTCATCACTAACCTCCGTTTATTTTCATGACATTGTTTTAATTTTAACTAATTATATACCTTCTGTAATGCCATCAATGGGTTTGGAAACTGGCAACACGGACATGTAGGATAAATCAAACAATAGAAAGACATTATACATTTGATATGATACCATTTACTGCAAAGCTAGTATTTATACAGCCGAGTTCCCCAAAATTGCCAGTAGTTTACTGTGAGTAGGGTGAATCAGGTCCATCCTCCCAGATATTGACTGAAGGGGCCTTGTTATAAGAAATAATCCCCTCTCTCCTCACAGAGACAACAGAACACGTGTACAGCATTAGATTCATTGATGTGGTTAAATAATTTAGTAGCAACTTGTATGTGCTGTCACTCCAGTGAAGGCTGGAAGACAATACAAACATAGAGGATTGACAAATCACTCTTTACTCAGTTGACTTGACGGGACTACTGACGTATTTACATTCTGTGTCTTACATTAAATCCATAAGTATTAGTACTTGTATTGGTAGAGGTAATAGTTGTAGTAGTTGTAAAAGTAGTAGTAGTAGTAGTTGTAGTAGTATTATTATTAGTAGTAGTAGTTGTAGTAGTTGTATTAGTAGTAGTAGTAGTAGTAGTAGTGGTTTTAGTAGTAGTATTAGTAAAAGTATTCGTAGTAATAGTACTGGAAATAGTTTTAGCAGAAGTTGCAGCAGGGGTAGTTGTAGTGTATTACTGGCTTTATACTAACACCTACAAACAATGTTTTCAGGAAGCGATCAGATAGTTCAGATCAGACAAAGAGTTGAGGATTACTCAGACAGTGAGGCAGAGGCTTACAACAGTAAACTTTCAGTTTGCACCTCAAAATAAATTTGAATATTTCTACCCAACTCTACCTGTAAACAAATCACTGGGTTATTCTTCCTGTGACAGGTTGTGAATAAAGGGGATCATTTGAAACGATGAGACCTGGGAGGGAGAATGAAGGACGACTACAACCCACTGCAGTCTGTGGCAACAAAAACACTGGGCCGGGTGATGGGACTTTGGCAGGTGGAACCACCGTTCTGCCAAACTGTCACCATTTAGGCCCCGATAACACAGGTAATTGCATTTCCAGAAGAGCAGGACCAGATGAAACATGCAGTGGACAGATACTGCCAGGCACACCGGCCCCTTCTGTTGGAAAATTTCATTTTTCCACAAGGAAGCCATGAATGCTGTGAGGCAGGGCTGAATCCCAAATCCGTTTTTCCGCACTTTATCAGCGTGTGGCCCACCAAGTGGGGAGATGGAGGTAATTCATTCATCTGAGACTCACCACCCTAATCCAATTTTCAGCCTCCCCAGCAAGAGATAATTACAAGTATTAAAGCGGTGAGGACAGGGGGAAAGGGCTCACTCTCTCTTCCCTCTTTTTCTGAAACTCTGCTGCGGGGGGTCTCCCTGTCTCTCTCTCCCCCTATCTCTCTGTCTCTGCCTCTCTCTATCTCTCTCTGTCTCTCTCCCTCTTTCAGTCTCCCTCCCTCTCTTTCTTTGTCCCTGCCTCTCAGACACTCTCCTTTTTGACTGTCTCTTGGTCTCTCTCTCTCTCCCTCTCTGAAATCCTGCTGCAGGGCCCGGGTGCTGGACGTTCCAGGGGGAGTTGTAGTTGTGCTGGCGCTGAGGGAACTCAAGCTAAGGCATTGTTCAAAACTAAGAAAGTGTGTTAACTAATGAGGCACAGGGAATCTCAAGGTATAAAGGACACCCAGAGACAAATGTCATAACATACCCCCGGGCTCTTCTATCCTGCGTGCTTCACTTAAGCCCTATTGAACAAGTGGTCATTTCATCTCTAAAGACACATAGTCACTGTGAATATTACATTCAGTGGAATTTCAGGGTTGAACTGTGGCATTTGGTTATAGGACGAGCCATCTTCCTTGTATGGAAGTGACATGTGAGAAGTGTCCCTACACTTCAGAGTAATACAGCCGGCTTCACACACTGACTCAAGTGTACAAATGATTAGTTCAAAGAGCCATGTCTGAATTCCACCCAGGCAGATGCCACCTACATATTATTCAAAGGAATTGATCAAGCACACGGATGAGCGCTTCCTTTCCAAATACCGATGTGGCCTTTACTAGAAGGACGTAACTCGGCCGCGGTGAGACCCCGCTTGTCTTTGTTGGACCTTTTTCCCCACGTCTAACCCACATGGCCTGTCGGCTCTCCCCACTCGGACAGCGCTGAACCACACCTTTCCCTGCCTTTGATGTCCAAGCTAGTGAACGGTGGTTATGTGACGAGGCCCCCCGGCCACAGACACAATCATAATGACTTCTCAGGGAGGGCAACGGAAGCAGCGGAGGCTCTAATTAAGGAAAGAGGGAGAGGAGGAGAAGAAGAGAAGAAAGGAGGAGCCGAGGGAGTGACGCTCCTTGGGTTCTCCTATTCAACGGCCGGACAATGGACAGGCCTCTGATGCATATCCAGCAACAGAATATAGAGGCTCTGAATGAAAACACCAAACCCAAATACGAGACCCAAGCCACAGTGGCCTGGGCCCACTGTGTGTTGGTGTGTGTGTGTGTGTGTGTGTGTGTGTGTGTGTGTGTGTGTGTGTGTGTGTGTGTGTGTCTATGTTTTCTTATTGTGTCCAAATGTTTAACAGGGGTAACAACATGGTGAAATCAGTAAAAAGTTTTTCAAAAGAGGGAATTGTTCAGATTTGTAAAAGGTGACCCCAGAAGATTATGCATGGAAGAAAGTTGACGGCCATTTTTGTATTAATTAAGCGGCTGTATGTGCTCCTACTGAGCCCTGGGAAATGACAGTCAATGCTTTAGGCAGGGCGGTGGCTTGGAGTGCAGTGTCCGCTCACTCTGCCCAGAGTGGTTAGAAACGCAATACGCTGATGGAATATTACATCCCTATCGTATGGAATCCATTTCACAATGACGCTTCTTCATCATCAGAATTGTTCAGTAGGGTCATTCTGTAATTCATCGTCAAGATGATTTTTTATTCATTTTACTCGTAACATGCTGTATTTGCTGTTGAGCACAGAGTTTCGCTAATTCTAAATGCTTTGATGAAAAAGGCGTATAAATATTTATACATTTTTCTGCGTGAATGTAGGTAGCCTGTCAGAATCTGAATGTAGGTAGCCTGTCAGAATCTGAATGTAGGTAGCCTGTCAGAATCTGAATGTAGGTAGCCTGTCAGAACTGTGAATGTAGGTAGCCTGTCAGAACTGTGAATGTAGGTAGGCTGTCAGCTGTGAATGTAGGCAGCTGTGGATGTAGGTTGCCTGTCAGAACTGTGAATATAGGTAGCTGTGAATGTAGGTAGCCTGTCAGAACTGTGAATATAGGTAGCTGTGAATGTAGGTAGCCTGTTAGCTGTGAATGTAGGCAGCTATGATTTTAGGCTGTCCGTCCAAACTGTGAATTTAAGTAGCCTGTCAGAACTGTGAATGTAGGTAGGCTGTCAGCTGTGAATGTAGGCAGCTGTGGATGTAGGTTGCCTGTCAGAACTGTGAATGTAGATAGCTGTGAATGTAGGTATCCTGTCAGAACTGTGAATGTAGGTAGCCTATCAGAGCTAGGAATGTAGGTAGCCTGTCAAAATCGTAGAGGTTGGTAGCCTGTAGGACAGTGAATGTAGGTTGCCTGTCTGAGCTGTGAATGTAGGTTGCCTGTCAGAGCTGTGAGTGTAGGTAGCCTGTCAGAGCTGTGAATGTAGTTTGCCTGTCAGAGCTGTGAATGTACGCAGCATTGGAAAATATATGCCCTGTTAGTGTTTGATGCCAGGAACACCTTTCAAAAAATCTGGGCCAGAGGCTACAAAAGACTGTAAATGTTGTTAAATGCTAAAAAGCTAAACCTGGTAGAATATCACACAACTAATTAGGTCAATTGGCAACAGGTCAGTAATGTGATTGGGTATTAAAAGATCATTCTAGAGAGGATGGGCCTGTCATATGTGAGGATGGGAAGGGGTCCACCACCCTGAAAGACTATTCAGGCGAATAGTGTCACAATTCAAGAATAACATATCCCTACGTAAAATTTCAAAGAGTTTGGGTGTTTCATAATCTATGGTACAAAATATCATTAAAAGATTCTGAGAATCTGGACTAATCTTTGTTTGCAAGGGACAAGGGCGAAAACCAATATTAGGTGGCCATGATCTTTGGGCCCTCAGACGGCACTGCATTAAAAACATAGTTACTGTAGCAGGAATCACTGCATGGGCCCAGGAACACTTCTGAAAGCCACTGTCTGTGAATAAGGTACATCACTGCTTCCACAAATGTATGTTAAAATTCTACAATATAAAGAAGAAAACATAACCCAGAAATGCCAGGGCCTTCTCAAGCTCATTTCAGATAGCCTGAGGCAAAGTAGAAAACTGTCCTCATTTCAGATAGCCTGAGGCAAAGTAGAAAACTGTCCTCATTTCAGATAGCCTGAGGCAAAGTAGAAAACTGTCCTATGTTCTGACAAATCAAAATGGACCTCTAGGCTAAAGAGGGGGGAGACCATCCGGCTTCTTATCAGCACACAGTTGAAAAGCCAGTATCCGTGATGGTATGGGGGTGCATTAGTGCACATTTATTACAGAACAAACATGGTTTGGAGCAACACATGCTGCCATCCAGATTAGGTCTTTATCAGGGAAGGCCTTGCTCATTTCAGGAAGACAAAGCCAAACCAAACCCTGCACGTATCACAACAGCATGGCTCTGTAGTAAAAGAGTCCTGGTGCTAAATTGGACTTGCAGTCCAGTACTCTTTTCAATTAAACATATGGACAAATGATTTGCACATCATTGCATTTTGATTATATTTGCATTTTACACAGGGTCCAACTTTTTTGGAAACAGAGTTGTACTTTATTTCTGTTGTTGAGGATTTGCTGCTAATGGACAGCCATGCTGAATGGGCACAATGTAGCTCACTTAGGAGAGCAAGATGCTTGCTTCACTATTCAATTCCAGGACAGATACGTTTTTAAATGGATCAACACACAACTGTAACTCGCTTTGGATAAAAACGTCTGCTAAATAGTTGACTGCTATTTTTGTATGATTTGTCATTACAGTGAGGGGTTGATTTGTCATTACAGTGAGGTGTTGATTTGTTATTACATTGAGGGGTTGATTTGTCATTACAATGAGGTGTTGATTTGTCATTACAGTGAGGGGTTGATTTGTCATTACTGTGAGGGGTTGATTTGTCATTACTATGAGGGGTTGATTTGTCATTACAATGAGAGGTGGATTTGTCATTACAGTGAGAGTTTGTACATCTGAACTTTTCTCAAAGAATTCAAACTCAACATGGTCACACAAACCGGAAGCCAGTGAACAAATGAATTGATTTTTGGAGATGGATTTAGAAAATAAACTAGATCTTCGACAGTTGCCTCATGCTATTCCAGCTCTTCGGATGAGAGACTTTGTTCCAAAAAAACAAATACAAATTGTGGATTACCATTTCCATTGACTGTAAAGACTTCTTTGAATGTAAAAAGACATGTCAGTGTGGCACTAAACCATCCCATTTCAAGCTTTAATTGAGTAACAAAACAACAGTTTTCCCATCAAAGGAGATGGAACCCGGGACTAAAATAAGCTTCCAATGATACCGCTGATTCTGCGAAAACCCCATCTCCGTCTTTACTCACTAACCCATGTCATTGAAACTTTCAGGGAGTTCTCACTGAGTCATGCATATTCATTTCAACCTATAAGACAATAAGGTTCCAATCCAATTAATGAGCATCAAGCTGGCTTGCGCCCCAAATCACACCCTATGTCCTATGGAGTGCACTAAGGGCAGTGGTCATCAGTTGAGAACTTTAAGGGGAACAGGGTGTGGTTGGGAATGCTTCCCTGGTGTTTTTGCATGATTGTGGTGTATTTAGGCCTCTTGGTGTGTTGGTTATCCCTCCCTAATTACAATGTTGTGTTTCTCAGTGGGACATCAGGGGTTTTAGGGTTTGAGATGGGATCATTTATGCAACTGGTTCCAATACAAAAAGCCCAGTGATGCTCTTTTTTAAAGGGATTTTAATACTGATCCACTGAGCTGTGGAGATTTCTACGGCTACTGTGGTCTGCCTGTCCTTCAACAAAGGGACCAAATATGCAAACCAAAAATGTATACCTTTTTGCACCACTTAGAAACTGTCACAGTCTATAAACCTTTTTGCAGATTATTTATAATCTATTTACTGAGAATACATTTAAATTCTAGTGCCACATTTGTTTTCTTCCATCTGAGTTTTTAGAGCCACAGATATTCTGGTGAAATCAAACACAAATCCATAATATGGGCATCTGGATTAGTAGTTTCCAAATGAAATGTTCCCATTCAAGACAATAAGAAATATTGCCTTGAAATGACTTGTAGATCATGTGGACCCAGAAGAACTAACAGGGTTGTAGGTCATGTTATTTAACATATTGCCATTATCATATTTGGTATAACCATTATACATTCTTCCCTTATATTTAACAGATAAATACTACATCCTCTGTGTTGCAATGGGATACATTGCATGGAGCCCCTTTGTAGAAGTTTCTAATAAGTCACAGCACCAAGGCATAGTGCTGTTTGGAAATGCAGTGTGTTTTACTCAGCCCTCAATAATCTATTCTGTTCAGCCAGGCGCGTACATTGACAAATGTTTCCAGCATTAGGTATTTACCTAGTGGAATGTAATGGATGTAAGGAGTTTGAAAATGCCTGGCGCACTAGCAGCGTGGGGCGAGGCAACACTATCTAGACTGAGAAGAAAACACACTATTCAAAACAGAATCAATGCACCTGACCTGAAGGATGACTGTGTGCGTGCGTGTGCGTGCGTGTGCGTGTGCGTGCGTGCGCGTGTGCCTGTGTGTGTGTGTGTATGTGTGCATGCCTGTGCCATGTATAGGGGAAGGATGTGTATGATTGTATATGATATGTATGGTATCAATACGCAGGTGGACACGCCCATTTGGGTCAGAACCCGGCACCTGTTATTCAAATAAAAGCAAGGCGGATCTGGGCCCTAACCCTGCCTCTTTTTGCTTATTTTAAAATGCCTGTTGAAAGTTTAATGCCCATTTTTGATTTTCCTAGGCCAACGATAACATGCTTGGAGTTATAGCCATTATTTGCCATGACAATTTCTGCCAAGCGAACATATAGATGTGTTTTAAGACGGCTATAGTGTGGATCATGCAGTAATTCAATTTTGAGTTTATGAACCTACAGTGTTTTATTTAATTGTATACAATGTAAAACACATTTAACATGGCTAAACAAATACTTGAAATATACCAATTACAGTTTTTTATGTGCATATGCTTAACCTGAGAAATACATAAAAACTGAAAGAAGTGGTTTCTTTCTGAGCAATTTTTTTGACAACCTTTTTTCTGGCAAGAGTGAGATTCCATGCGACTGGCTTTTTTTCAAATTTCTACGGCAGTGGTACTTAGGACACTTTTTGATGTATGACGCTGGCAACACTGAACAAATTTGTTCGTAGCACGAGCTGTGAGCCGAAAACCGCAAAGACAAGCATGTGGGAGGGGACACAATTGGTCAGCTTGTTGCAATTGAAGAACATATCTCAGTAGACGTTTTCAAATTGCTTGTCCCACAGTAAGAGGACCATGCATGTCTATTCCCTGCACAGAGCACATTTCTTGATAAAGCTGTTGGCTGTTTTAAAAACTGTTTATTACTGCTGTAGAATGACAATCAGCCGTAACACTCCATGAAGTTGCCTATACTAGACTAGTTAGCTACATTGGCTAGTGAAAGATGTGGAGATACTAGCTTGCTAGCTTTAACACTCAGTGTTGGTAGGCTTTGTTTTACTAACAAGTTCATAAATATGACTAACTAGTTAATACGTTTAACCAACAGTTACTGCTTTGAGACTGAAATAGGACATATTATTAGAATTGCAGCTTTCTTATTATAGTACTTAAATATCTTAATTACAAAAGATGACTGAGCTACAACATTTTATAACCTGAGTTATTAGTAGAATAATTATTTCCTGATAGTGCAAGACAAAAAGCCCCAGTTAATGCAGAATCAAGAGCCAATTTTTTCATAGTCTAGTTAGAATGATATAAATAGAAGGATAGAAAATCATTGGCAGCATAACATTTTCTTTTGTTGTTTTATTTTGTGACTTTTAAATACATACATTTTGACAACTAGCTAAAAACTAATTTTCTGAGTTTGTAATTTGTAATCTAGATAATATGAATGTGAAATGCAGATGGAAAGCTATTTTGGGGTTGAACTTTTTCTTTTATAGTCTAAATGCAACTCAAGTTAGGACAGAAGTGAAAATGATTACAATGCTAAACAGTACAATATTGCCTGAAAAAATAAACAACATTTGAGGCTTTTTTATGGAATAGAGGCAAATTTAATTGGGATATGTGTCAAGCAGCATTATATTTTCATGTATTTCATTTTTCGCTGTGTTTTACAAATATAAGCCAGTGCTTATTGCTTATTATAAACTAGTAAGTTTGTTTTCTGGATTTTAATTTGCTGAATGCGGTGGTATATCAGTTAGCAATACCATGAATAGGATAAAAAGAGACAAGCTCGGTCTCGTACTTACTGCTAAACAACGCACCTGCCTGATACTATGGGCAATAATGTTATTGTTGTACACATTATAATTTAAATAGCATGTTGCTTTGTGTTCCCAGTGTCAGTACTGTAGCTAAAGTATGTGACGAACTAAAACAACAACTGTCCGTCCAGGAGACATTTTGCTTGGTGGGAAAGTGATGGGTGGGGGCTTACAGAGGATTGAGAGTCTGGGGGAGTTAGGTTTTACCAAACATACCAGGGACTGACATCTCACGCTGGCACACACACACACACACACACACACACACACACACACAGCAGGACACATACAGGCCTCGCAAGGAAACGGTACGCCTGCAAACTTACCAACATTTCACTCTTTTGGCCGATCCTCATGGATAGTGTAAACACATAGGGTGTTTTTATAGCTTTACAAAGACAATCCAACTGTACAAACACTGATTGATAAAATCATACATTTGTCCATGCAGCATTTCAGTTGGGCTTTGTGACCATGTTGACCCTGTCTGGTTTAAACAATGGTGTGTGGTTAAACCGGACCTGCCTGGATCCACATCAGTTGAGGAAATACAGTTTATTATAATTTTAGTGCGTCTTAAAGTTTCTCTTGGTGTTTTACAATTTGATCAGATGGACGAGAAGGACCTTCTATGTTTTGCAGTAAATATTTGAGTGTCTTTTTACAGGCCTTGGGTCTATATCTCTTCCCTCTCTATTTCTTTCACTCTTTCCCTGTCTCCCCCTCGCTCTCCCTCATCTCTCTCTTTCCCCTCATCTCTTTCTTTCTGTGATTTATCGCGGCAGCAGTTTGGTCAGACTGCCTCATGAAATCTGTCTCAGAACTAATGAGATTGTTTGTTTTGATTCACTAGTTGCTCTACTTTACCTGTTTCTTTTATTTTGCCTCATCTTCCCATATTTTCCATTATTCACTATACTAATTCATGTTCTCTTCCCCTCCCCAGCATTCCATATTTTTGCCTTATTTCTTAATCAGTAGTTAAAACATGTATCTGGTAGCCAAACGCTAATTTAGTCCTTTCACAGGACATTTGCGCTGCGTGTACTGAATGTGTGGTTTGTAAGTTTCAGGTAGATGAACCTGCGTCGTAGAATAGAAAATGGAGTTTCGAATGGAGGGGGAAGAAAAGTAACCTTCTTTGACGATTTTGATTGAACGGTTTAGTAATATTTTCTGAACTGTTTATTGATATTGTAATAATCTGGCTTGATTACCTTTGTAGAGAAAAATAATTCAGCATCAATTGTTTTATCGAGACCGATTTCAATACATCTTGATCTCGATGCTCTATCTTAAATATATATATATATATATATATATATATATATATATATATATATATATATATATTTGACATGAAATAGTTTCCTTGACTCCCACGATCTCTATGCCTGGGTCTTGCCTAAACTCCCCTGTAATTCGATAGCAATGTTATTGTACAGGAATTAAGGACGAGTTAATAATTAAACTATGAATCCATCGAACGCTCCGTCTGGGAAAGTTTTAAGGGTGGACCGCGTGGGGAGGTTACTTGGGCCTTGGCCAGCAGTGGCACTGAATGTTCACATTAAAATGTGCTGACAGTGATGGGAGAACAGGTTTCCACTTTCATCTAGTGACAGACTTCCAGACCTCCAGCTAACCCTCATCCTGTGTGTCACACTCCTCCATCGCGCCTTTAACGCTCCCTCTCTTCACACTCTTTCCACTCCCTCCTCTTGTCGTACCCTCGCTGTTATCAGTCGGGGTTCCGTTCCCCCAGACACATTCCGGGGTGCGCCGTGTGTAGCACGTTATCAGAACATTGTTTGATTCTCGTTGTTACCGTGAAGAGCAGCTCCTCTCTCTTTCTCCCGGTAGTGTGGTTGAGTAATAGCCTTTTATTATGGGCCGCCAGTAAAGAATTCACACAACTCAGTTTTCAGGGGCACATTGTTGCTTTTATGGACTCTTTGACTGTTGTTTATGTCCTGCTGAACTATAATTTTTTGACCAAAGAATAACACTGTTTAGATAGCAATATTTATTAATGTTTCTATTTCTGCAAAAAAACTAAAAATACTCTTTGATTAACTCCATTAGCTGATTTATTGTTTCTTTTTGTTAGTTTATATTAGGATTTCTTTGCAAAATTGTACAGGATAAATGATGGCACAAGTACATTCAAAATCTTGTGGAGAACATTTAATTATTGCATTTTTGATACACCTAAGAAAAACTTGAGAACAAGCTAAAACAAATTGAAAATAATGTTTTCAGAAATGTTCTGTCAATGTACAAAAAAAACAAAAAAACAAGTAAACTGGTAACTAGGGAAAACTTCATTTTCTGATTTTCATAAAATCTACAAAACGTTCTAAGCAATATGTCATCAAAAGTAACCAATATGTCATCAAAAGTACACTCAAGAAAACAAATTGTATTATGGTTGGATGTTAGAGTCAACGTCAGAATAAGACGCTTGTTAAGGCTGAGTTATCGGCAACCCCCCACCATGTCATGGCAGAGTGGAAGACTAGGCCGTGGGTAGGTTGGTGAGTGCAGCATCAGGGACTGCTGCTTTTGGACTGTGTAGATGGCTGCCATACAGACAGAGCTCTGCACATGTGGCTTCCAAAGACTTCTGCTGCCCCCCAGAGGATTAGATAGAGACTCCCTCATATTCAGAGACCCTCTCATCCAGAGACAGACTGTTTCATATCCAGAGACAGACTCTCTCATATCCAGAGACAGACTCTCATATCCAGAAACACACTGTAATATCTAGAGACAGACAGTAATATCCAGAGACTCTTTCATATCCAAAGACTCATATCTAGAGACTCTCTCATATCTAGAGACTCTCTCATATCTAGAGACTCTCATATCTAGAGACTCTCTCATATCTAGAGACAGACTGTAATATCCAGAGACTCATATCTAGAGACTCTCTCATATCTAGAGACTCTCTCATATCTAGAGACTCTCTCATATCTAGAGACAGACTGTAATATCCAGAGACTTTATCATGTTCAGAGACTCCCTCATATCTAGAGACTCTCTCATATCTAGAGACAGACTGTAATATCCAGAGACTCATATCGAGAGACTGTCTCATATCCAGAGACAGACTTTTTCCTTGTTCAGTTTTTTAACCCTTGAGGTCAGTCATATAACAACAGAAAAATTGGTTCTTGTCATTGTACTTAATGCTGTCAGAATTTTTTTTTCTCTCACGAATAAAATGACATTTTAAAAATAATATTGCTCATTGGATATGCTAAAGCATAGGTTGAGTTTATTGCCCTAAGGCCTATTGAGGGAAAACCTGGTTGATGACAAATTATTTTATGAGATTGTGTAAAATCTAAAACAATAATTAAATGAATCTTACAATATGATTTACATGCATTCTGTTCTCTGATTTGATTTGGTTTGGTGTCTCGTCTTTCATGTCTGAAGGAGACGAGTAAGAGGCACAGATGTATGGATACACAGATGAGCACAACGTTTGTCTTTACCGTAATATTGGATATCATGTTTAAGATGATCTGCCGTGAGCCACCGAACAGCCACACAACTGAAGTAAAAACAATAACATTTCCGTGCCTCCTGCTCAAACAGACACACTGTCATACAGGCACTTGTCTACATTTTGTAGTTGCTGGAAGAAAATAATTGCCTTATCTGCAACTGTCAGAATGATGAATGCCCTGGAGAGCCAGGAGAATTGACTGATGGAATTGGGGGAGAATCTAATCCTTGATCTGAACACTTTGTATTATACATTAACTGTGTGGAGACAGAAAGGAGAAACAGGGTTGGTGTACAGTAGCGCTTTGTGTATAAAGCCTTACTACAAACATCTAATGAATGTTAAACTATAGCTTTAGTGCCTGTGGTATTCAGTAAAAAACAGTCTCTAGTGGGCACTTCATAATAAATACAAATGTATATAGTTATCCCTCACGCTGTATTGTTGGTAACATTTTGATAGTAGGGTCATGATATGTAGCAAAATGTATGTCAATGATTTTAACCAATCGCTCCAAACAGTGAAAGAAATAACACATTAAAGAAATTACTGAGGAAATTGCTGCGCTATGAAGGTTGTGTACATATTTATACGAGCAGTGTTTGGTTTTGTCCTCTTTTATTGTGCTTCTGGGTTTGAAGTGAAACATCACATTTTACAGGCAACAGAACATGGTGCCCAGGCCCAGTTCTGCTCATACTGTCTGGTGACAGATCACCTAGAAACAAACAAATCTTCGTGACAAGCCAACAACATCAATCTTCACAGATCTAACGTCTGCCTGATATGGAATGCTACACAGTCAGGTTATCATTCCTGAAAACTGGACACGTTTGGTGAAAACAAAAATAAATGTCCCTGTTCAGGAATTTTGGGAAAACCGAGAAGCGTTTTAAGACTGGGGAGTCCCGTCTGATTGTACTCAATGTATCTCTATAGAGCCAGTGACATTACCAAGACTGGGAGAAGTGCTGTTCTGGTGGATGAGAACACAATACCACTGTCTTTTTTATATTTTGATGGATGTTTTCTCTCTTGTTTCTGGTAAATGTGAGAGAATATATCCAAAACGAAATGGTGGTAGGGTTACAAGGTCAATGTTGATTCAACCGAGTGTTAAACAAAGGTAAATGAGAATCCATAATGTGAACTATGCTTTTGTTAGACAATTTGTTAATAGTCATTTTGGGGGGGTTTGTAGATTAGTAAATCATAAAACCGAAATATCGCTTAAAATAAAGATTAAACTGCCTGAAGAAAATGTGAAAATATAGATAACAATTGCAATTACACATTATGATGACCAACATTTTCCTTTTCTGCACAACTCTACAAGTGTCAGAAGCGATAGTTCTCACTCATTATTTAGCTACACCAAAGCAATATCGGTCAATGAACATCTTTCTTAATTAGGGATAGATATTAATGTTTTATAACATTACGGCTCTAAAATGAATGGTTTTCTATAATGAATAGTCATTCGCTTCCCCCCATGTGAATGAATGGCTCCCATCTCCCCGTTGTCACACATGGTTGGCGGACATTATCCCCGATGCGAGGAGAACATACCTGGGCCAGGTTAATGACCTCACACTTTCCACACCATTTCATTTAGCGGGTCGTGGTCATGCAGGAAAAAGCTAAATGCCTCACTCCCATACCACTAAATTATGAATAAGCCGAGAGGTGAAGCGATTAAAAATGCAAACATTTGAGGTGCGTCCCATATGGTTTTCTGTTCCTTGTAGCGTGCTTTGCCTTTAACCATGGCTCGGTTTAAAATAGGGCACTAAGCAGGGGACAGGGAGCCCTTTGGGATACAACGCAATATTTCTTACGCAGCCTATAATTGCCGAGGTCCCTTAGTTGAGGTTTAAGTTGAGATGCCCTCTCTCCAATTAGCAAACAACCACGCCTACATATAAAATGGCACCCTTACACAAAGCACACTACCCGTAACTTTCCACTATTGGCCCCAGCTGAGGTGCCGTTTCGGAAATGAATAACATCCTGGTATCCATTACTGAGGAAATAAATATTGCAGGAGGACAAATAATCCAGAAATGACCAATCACGAAGCAGCGACACCAGAGGTGGGCGGCCCTGGTGGCGGCGGTGACGGGTCATTGGTCACGATGTGCTTAAAGGAGGTGCAAGTGCATCCAATGAGGAATGTCACTTTAATATTTAGAGGAAATCAACCATCTGTCTACATCTGAACATAGCCGAATGATAAATGCATAATACATAAATATATCATCAAGCATCGCATAAATAACAAAAGTTAAGAATGCTTTGTATTGTGTACTGAGCTACACATGAGGAGGTTTAATTGTTGGATTTCTAACTGTATAATTTCAACGAGGTAGAGCCTGTTGTTTATGATGTAGGATTCCGTTGATAAATGTCCATCAATGAGCTTTATGATCTATGTAACAATGATTTTTATAGTCATTTGTAAAGAGTATAATCCACATCAGGTCCAAACGATGACTGGGACTGCTAAGAAAACACAGTTTACACCCCTAACAGACAATTCACCAGTCGTAGTTTTTTGGTGTGTTCAAGTTCCTCCACGTTGTGTTTACAGGATACGTAGTCTTAATAATAATTGTAGCTTGTCAAAATTCTTCAACCTCATCCATTTTGTAACTAGCGTTGACAGGTCACACAGCGCAAACTGTAACGTCTGAATAATTTGAACAACTGCTAAATCATTACGAAACAGCTCCAGAGATCAGCGAGTCGGGAACGGAGCGTGTAGCCTCCCCAAGGCTCTGTAGCATCTGGTCTACATGTGTGAGGCAACAGCATCCCTGTTTCACTATATTAATCCCAATTAATTGTGTCTGTATCACAGCAAATATTTGACTTTGCCACGCTGAAAACCTTAATTGAAAGCTACTTTGCATACAAGCCTAAGCATACCGCTAACAACGAACAACGACACGGAATATGGTCTAAGCTAATACGACACACTTCCTTCCAAGGTTAATCTCTATATTCTAAACACAGTCCGAATTCTAAGCCAGGGATCATGGGGGGCATTGATTGGAGTGGGGGGCCATAAAAAGGTCTGAGGGGTCGCTGGGGACTTCCTAGGACGTCCATACCCATGCATGGATTCAGAGCCGGCTCTAACCTTAAAGGGCCCCTGAAATTGTCTCCAACTCTAGATGGATGAGGTTCACTACAGGGCTCAGGTTGATCAAACCGGAATTGTGGAATCTACACAGTAGCTTGTCTTCCAGGAGTCAACTTACATTATCTTCCCGACTGGTCTTGGGTACTATAACAAAGCCTTCTACTACCAGACTGGTCTTGGTACTGTATAATACCTACAATTACCACCAGAATGGTCTTACTGTATAAAACCTACAATTACCACCAGACTGGTCTTACTGTATAAAACCTACAACTATCACCAGACTGGTCTTACTGTATAAAACCTACAACTATCACCAGACTGGTCTTGGTACTGTATCAAACCTACAACTACTAGCAGACTGGTCTTACTGTATCAAACCTACATCTACTACCAGACTGGTCTTACTGTATAAAACCTACATCTACTACCAGACTGGTCTTACTGTATAAAACCTACATCTACTACCAGACTGGTCTTACTGTATCAAACCTACATCTACTACCAGACTGGTCTTACTGTATCAAACCTACATCTACTACCAGACTGGTCTTACTGTATAAAACCTACAACTACTACCAGACTGGTCCTACTGTATCAAACCT
>JACXGJ010005543.1:0-38592 GCA_016801105.1 Esox niger | reverse complement strand
GTCAGAGACAGGAGCTACACCGGACGGGTACGTCAGAGACAGGAGCTACACCGGACGGGTACGTCAGAGACAGGAGCTACACCGGACGGGTACGTCAGAGACAGCAGCTACACCGGACGGGTGCATAGTGCAACACTATGCATTAACTCTTGTCCACTGTGCATTGTCTTGTTGCTTGCTCTTTGGGGTTTCTGGCTGGGGACCTTTGTGACAACTACTGATGTGAAAATGGCATTACAAAATACATTTGATTGAAAGAGCAACACCAGACAACTACAGCAGAAAGAAGAGGACAACATGTCCTCCAGTGGCCATCCGTTTAAACTACAGGGGGGAAAAGTGCCTCGGACACATATCTGGCATCAAGTCTTTGAGTGTAAAAACGGCCAGCTGATTTAGTCAGTACTAAGAGAGGGACATCCACAGAGACCCTCTGAGCCAACACCTCAACCTGCCTCTTTGGCCCTTACAGCATTCAATTTGCTCCCTACATGAGCTGCCAGCTCCCAGCAGGAGAGCAGTGGGCATCTCACAACACTGTGACAGAACAGTTGGGGGCCTAAGGCCATGGCAGGGGGTGGGCGTTCAGGGGGCATTGCCCGCTAACAGTGGCCAATATGAAGATCAAACAAAGGGCACTCCTGCAGGGCGGTCCACAGAGACTGTGTGTGTGTCCATGTTTGTCTGGAAAGTGAACAATACTGTTTTAACAATAATTTTGAACAACGCAAAAAGACACTCAAACCTAGGTGTTATATGCATTTGCATCCCATCATTTAATCAATAAAATGTTATCACCATCTTTCACATCCTTATTGTCACAAAGGCAGTTGGTTGTAAGTTAAGTATTGTGTATAGAATGCTTCCCCTGATGGTCCATACATGACCAGCAGAGCATGTAACTAGACAGGCTCAGGATGCGGCCGTCCAGAGACAGAACATACTGTAGTATGTGTGCTAGAGCTCGTAATCACATGCTTTGATCTGTTTGCTGTGACTTTATTCCAGCTGCTCTAGTTCATTGGTCCTGGACTCGATACAGTATTCAGTATTGCCAATCGGGATGCAGAAACAGATGGTCATTTTTTTTAACCATACTTTAATAAATGGACACACACACACACCCCAGATGACGCTCCAGTGACCCGGTATGTCAGCCCACAGTCCTGAGCCAAAACATGAATCCATATTATTTGCATGATTGTGTGTGTTATAATATTTGTCATTCATCACATGCTCTTCTCCAGAGCAACTTGCAATTAGTGCATTAATCTTAAGACCGCTACCATGGTTCTCAAAAATATTCACCCCCGTGGACTTATAATGCACATTTTATTCAGATAAAAAATGTAATCGAAGAGTTTTTGCCACTGAGCAAGGCAAAATTCCTTAATGTCAGAGTGAAAAACTAAATCTGCAAATAAATCGCTCAAGCTCTGTCAATTTGGATGGGGACATTTGATGAACAGCAATTTTCAGCTCTTTCCACATATCCTCAAAGTGGTTTGACACGAATGTCCACTCAAGGACATTTATAGACTTGCCCGGAAGACACTCCAGTATTGTCTTGGCTGTGTGTTTTGGGTTGTTGTGGTGCTAAACGGTGAACCTTCACCCCAGCCTTAGGTCCTGTGCACTGTGGATCAGGTTTGCCGAGAACATCTCTGGATTTGACCTAGTTCATCCTGCCCTGTGTCCCAGTCACTACGTTTAAGTGACACCCCCATAATATGATGCTGCCATGACGCCTCAATGAGCTGTGGTGCGACCAGCCATCTTGCGAATGAGACACTTAGTTGACTGGACTTCAACTGCATGCTATGAAGGCATTTCACATTATTTCATGTTGAATCCACCTGTCTCTGGGAGGTCCCACTGTGTGCAAATATTTTTGTGTCAGAGGTGCAAAGCTGCTTGGAAGTTATTCAAATAGACTCATGTTTTTAATTGCTGCCAAAGTTGACAGTACTTGCAGATGCATTTGCTCAGTTAAGGGTGAGTAAAGTGGGAATCAGAGTTAGCTAACTCAGTAAATTGTTTGCAAACTACATACAAAACTCACAAGGAGCCTGACCAATGAGGTTTGAGTCTGACACAAAAATAACATTGGATTGATTAATTTTGACAATTCGCAGCCACCAGTTAGAAACATGACTACAGTTTGCTTTGAATTGTGGTTGATAGCATCCCTGCAAGTGAGGAATGTTGTTCACTTGTTCCCTCAAGATAAATCAAGCTTCGGACTGACACTGAAGATGACTGTCAAAACTGCATCTAGTTTCAATAGGGATTTCCCCTAGGGAAAGTGGTAAGAGTGAGTGCTTAGGATCTGTCTCTTCTGCTTATGGAGTCTAGCCAGTATTGTTATGTGGAAGTCAACATGGCCCTCCTTCCCAGTACCTACTGGTCAATTCTTTGACACCTACCTCACCTAGCTACCTTGTTCTCTTCATATGGCTAATTTTGAAAATATGTAATATTTCCATGCTATTGGAGAGGCCACAACACTGTTTTTAACTCCCTTTGTTTAACTGTTGGGAACAATCATATCACAACTGTACCGAACAAAAAAAATTTCCAACATAGTTAAGACAAACCAAAGCTAGTTTCTGTTACATAGCTACTGTAGAGTATTTAGTTACCAAACATTATACAGTAGATCTTTCTGCATAGTCCAGCATTATTTGCCTTTGTCCCAATAAAACCTCACAGTAACATCTTAGTAGCTATTTGCTTATACTTTTAATTTCAAGTGTGACCAAAATGAGTTATCTGGATCCTTCTTACAACAAAACATCTGTCGTCTTTCAACCGGATTCACACGCCCACTCCCAAAATTCCACCTCAACTCCCACAATCCCTAGTAGCCCTGCACTGAGCTCCAGGTAGGATCTGGACTAGAAGTAGGCTGGAGCTTTCATGTAATACATTAATGTTTGTCAGCAGTGGAAACAAGCCATGGGTCCCTCCTCTCTCTGGCTCCTGGGGAGACTGACGAGAACCAAGCAACACATCTGAAGACTGTCGGTTGGCTGTAAAATAACAGGTAATACAGCTGGATGGATATAGTGGTGATGACAAGGTTGCCAGGAGAAAGGGATGGAAATGACATGTTGAACCAGGCAAGTGATATCATCGCTATTCTGCTCCTAATCTTCCTACCTCCCTAACGATGTGGCTCCTTGATCTCTGGGAGACGTTCTGCGGTGGATCAGTCTACTTCTCTTTTTCTCATCTTCCGTCATCCACAGTTCGTGTTCCCAGTCCACCTCCTGAGAGCCCTGGTAAGACCAGCCAAGGCGAGGGAGGAAGATGACAGTTTTGCTTCCTGTGAACATGCTCATCAACGCTCTGTATCGATCACATTAACGTTACCTCAAACTCCGATCAATGGCTTGTCCAGCTACCGGGCTGTGCTCAACGTGAACACAAGAGGATTTATTCTCATCCTCTCCATGTGCTCCTTTCACTCTGCCTCCCTCTTTCTTTGGTGGTCATTCTTACATACAAAAACAGCCAGGTACCTGCATATGCACACACAAACACACACATGTCCTGTTCCTGGAGATATTGGCAATGTTTATATTTGCAGAAAGTGTATACTTGTAAATAATGGTTTGTTTTTTCTTGCATCTGAAATTGGTCTATGCTGGTGTTGCTTAATGAAGCAATGTACAACAGTGTCTAATCATATACCCAATTGAGTGTCACTCTGACTTGGGTTCAGGTGCTGCACTTTGAATACAACTTTGGAAAAGCCATGTTCGTTAGAATATACACCCATTTTCCCATGGCCATATTACAGGGACACTTAATTTAGGCAGAATACAATGAAATATAATGAAGAAAATAATATTTCACCATTTTAAAAATACTGGCGCGAGAAGAGATTACGGTTAGTTGTTTTTAGAACAGTGACAATGAAATGTTCCTTGAGCTGGATTTTAAGAGTTGAAAAATGTCAACAATATTACCATCAACCATTTCATGAATACAAAAAATTAAATATTGGCAATATATAGGGTAGTTGTTTCTTCTTTGGATTATATTCTACCTGCTCCTGGTTTAAAAAAGGATCCAAAATGTATTAACAATTGCCTACCACATGATTGTACATTTACTACATTTTACCACAGGACACATTGTTTTGCTTGACTACACAAAGCAATATCAAATGTAAAAATACAGCTCCGGTAAAAATTAAGAGACCTCTTTCCGGAGACCTTTTTCCGGACCTGGACGTGTTTGTGGTGGATGTGTACATTATCTTGAATGATGATTGGACAGTATAAAATATATTACTTGAAGAAAATAACATATTTTCTTCACTGTCCAAATATTATAAAGTGAAAGTGGTATAGGTTAGGGTTTCCCAACCACTGGGCCTGGGACTGCTGTTGGGCCATTTGCTACCTAGTCCACTAATGTGCCGCATGGGTAATCAGTTCACCTGCCACAGCCCCTGGAAAAAAGTCACACCCACAACACATGCTGACTGGATGAACTGACTGCTTATCACGTCTTTCACATTCTAATTTCATCCCCAGGCTATCATGCACAGTGTGTAAAAAATGGCAGGGAGCATTACATTCTGACTGAACCTTTCAGAGAATAGTAAGAGAGCAGAATGCCTAAGGAGCAAGCTTAAATTACCATGATTTAAATGCAATATTAAAGGGACGTTATGTAGAATATTTGCATTGTAATATAAGAAAATGGCCATAATATATCTTCAGTAATAGTGGAAAGAATATGTCACAAAATTGACTATCATCTACCTCAAATGAGCAACGGCAGGCGGGGGCAAGCAAACTTCCTCTGCTTAAATATACACAGTTCACTTCATTTCTGTTCAAGTGAAAAACAAAAATTGAATAGTAAAGTGAATCATTCTACCATTTAAATTGTACATATCCATGAAAAAAAAAATGTCCAGCATTTGTATGCGACAAAAAGGGAATGCAAACTAAGTGGGATTGAAATCTACTGTTAGTTGTTATTTAGCTGACTTCCAAAAGGTGGGAGCAAATTAGGAATATCTCGAATAATAGCCATTTAACACATTCACTAACCACATTTTCTATGAGAAGTTGGAACTGAACTGAGGCAGGAAACAGCCTATGGTCAAATATCTTTGCTGACAACAACACCATCTTCATTATTTCAATGACGAGTTTCACCTCCATAAATAGCAGTAATCCAGAAATGGATTGGATTGGAATGGATACAGCCTTTCCCCAAGGTCTAGGACTTAGGCAGGGCAGATGAAGATAAGTTATATCATAAATAGCCACTGAGTTGTTTCTGTATGTTCCCCAGTACATGGCGAAAAAGAGGTTGGGAAGCTTGGTCCAACCAAATTCGCTCTACACAATTCCTGCTGGGCTGCTTGAAATCCCATTCTCAACTTCTTGTTGTAAGTCAGGTCTCAGCTAAATGATTATTCTATGTTGGCGAGAGAATGTGCTCTCTTCCAAGCCTTTGTGTACAAGCAAGGACTTTTTGGTCGAGCGATCAGTGATTTAGGAAGCAGAGTGGCTTGGTGAGATATGCATCTGAGGACACGTCTCAATCATCGACTCTTAGACACTTAACTGGATGTGGCTGCGATGAAGCACGGTCATAGTTGCGAACTGGACCTTGAATATTTCTTACCCGACCTGTGGAAAAGACCTAGATCTCTTCGTCCCTCTCTTCCTGCCTCCATATCTCACTTCCATTCCCTGTCCCTGATGGGGACCCAGGTATTGTTTGAAATGGAGCAGATTAAAAAAATAGACATAGCTATTGAAAGCCAGCGGTAGGCATAAGGTGGAACAAATACAATCCCTGATTTTGATTCTTCGGGGTACAAATGCAAATGCAGCTTCGGAAAGATTTAAGAGACCACTGCACCTTTTTCATTCCTTTCAAAAGAAATTGAAAATTTAAGTTTTGAGTGAAGAACAGGAGCGTTTAATTTGCAGTGGTCTCTTAATTTTAACCCTTCTGATCCTCACTCAAAACCTTCCTTTTGGACTTTCTATGGAAAGGAATGAAACTGGTGCAGTGGTCTCTTTTTTCTGGAGCTGTATGTTCTTGCATCCACATGTGCAGACACACAAACGTTTCCTTAGCTGTTTAAATGGAGACACTAAGGTTGACTTATCATAAAAATCCTGTTTTCACTCATTTTAACCCTACACCGTACCCAAACCCCCACCACCAGTTGTGCTCAATTGTAACGTCTGCTCTAAACTAACACCAGTAACATTAACTTTGACATCATGGGGACCAGCAAAAGGTTCTAATCAGAGCATTATACTATACTTGTAAGGACTTCTGGTCCTAAAGTGATTTGTTAAAACACACACACCAACACAGCTAACAGCCTTGTAAAGCCTACATTTGAGCTTTGTTCCAATGTCCTGCAGCAAATATTCTCTGTCATCTTTCAGAATGGTTGGTGACCCGCTTTACAACCGTATCTCTTCAACACAAAGAGCAGAACTGGCAGACGGCTGATGGATCCCCTGCCGAACAGAGGGATTACAATCAGGGTCTCACCTCTGAGCCAAAGCATGCCCAAATCCTTAGAGAAACTTGGGCGCAAATGTATTAATATGATTTACATAAAGTTCAACTTCCCGCATGCAACAAAGGAGGCCATTCTAAAATAAGCTGTGGCGACCGAGCCAATGTGTTATTTATGTCAAGCCCGGGGCTGCAGGGGGGGGTGATGTGTGTGTCGGGGGGGGGGGCGTTAGGGGTGTCTCTCAGGGGAACATTGGCCTGGAAATGACACAGAGTGAAGGAAGAGCCCATATGCAGGGAAATCAGTCATCATATCTACAGAAGAGCCAAAAGGACAAAGACGCATCACCTGGGCTATGGACACAAACACATTGTGTTTCGACCATACAGTACAGGAAGAGACTGAATATGATTCAGGGGGAGCCGGAATGGGAGATAACAAAGGGCAGTAGGTCATACGTTTCACTTAATTAAAGTTATTACCACATTAGCTAAACAGAAGATGCTTGATGTATATTAACTTGAGTATATTATAGCTATCGGTGTAGTGAAGGCTCCATGCAAGTTAGCACCACTTTATTTCAGTAGGTATAGTTAACACTGGCTTCCTTACACCCACTGACACATACAGTATGAAGAAGTGATGCGATGGTATCAACTTGTAAGGCTGATGAAACAGATCACAATGCATTGTTTAGAATAATGACAAGAACGGTCCAAGACGCAGCAGTTGGTTCACAAGTATTGCTGCAGAGTGGGTTTAAGGCTCTTCCAGTAGAAACCCACTCTATTTTTCCAATCATTTTTTCTAATAAAAAAATACATGAGAAAATGTATCATCAAATACTTTATGAAGTATAATTTCTTAAAATGGTAAGCACACCACATGGCTGTGTTCATGCAAATATTCAAAAAAAGATTTGTTGTTTATTATTTGTTTATACTATACTAGCAATTCCATGGACCAAGATAGAAAGACAAAATCAAAAGACATCTATCATGGGATGCTGATTTCCTAGTTTGGGCTGTTGGATAAGACAATTGATAAAACGGAGATGAGTGTATTTTGGGAGTTGTGTCGTGGTGCCTGTAGGCAGGATGGAGTTCTACACAGAGTTTTCAGTCAATATATAAAATAAACATTTACCAATCTATGTTTGCTCTGAGTTTTTTTATGATGCTTTAAGAAATGGGCTTGTTCTTCATTTCATACCCCTCACGTCCTCTTTCCTCTTCTGAGCTGAGGGATTTTTTCCATTGCTGAAATCCATAGTTTCAATAGGGTGTAGCCAAAAGAGATAGTAACCCATCCAGTAGCATCCCATCAGAAACCAATTTGCCATTATTGGTCATCAAAGTTGTTCATCACGCTTGCCCAAAGAAACGCTTCACTGAGCTCCCAACCCCTCCCAGCTCTCAGAATTCCTGTCCAATGGCTTCATAAAAAGTGAGCAAGAATGGAATAAACATTTCTCCCTATAAAACAAGACCATAGTAACACTGCCCGATTCTTTAAAGAAAAGACCCTGCAGGTCCTATGTAAATGGTATACAAGACTTGCTTGACAAAAGCAGTAAAACTGTTTGCTCTCCTAATTGCTGAGCACTCCTTGGGATGGAATGACAGGGATTCATAATTATACATATTTCTAATTATATTAAAGCGGATCTGTGTGATATTACCCTGTGGTAGTGGCATCGAGTTATTGCAATGCTATATCCGCACCACCCTCACAGAAAAACGATGTCTTCATCTGACTTTTGTACTAAAATCCATTAAAGTATTACAAACTGCTGAGACCTGATTGTAATTCATTGTTTACAAAAGAAAAATAGCAAGCTTGCTGCTGCACTGTTTTTAGTTTGCATTATAAAAAATTTGCCAGTTAACGTTATGGCGCGTTCAATTTGTACTTGGAGGTCGGAAGTTCCGAGTTCCAAGTTGGACGTTTTAACTGGAACGCCTCCTCAAGTAAGAATTCCCACTCGGAAAGTCGGAAGAACCCCAGCAGCCCTGAGTTCATAATCCAAGATGGAAGCATCAACAGTAAACGGTAATAATACGTATGCCATTTAGCAGACCAGTATTATAAATTATTGTAATTTATAGGTTTATATTTAACGATACAATATTCTGAAGACCACTCACCCATCCAGGTTACAGGTTAGGCTACTGGTTACGGAATGGCCGATTAAAACGCGGTCGTTTGCTAACCAGTTAAAGTGATTTACAAAGCTAGCTAGCTGAAGTTATTAGAGAACTGGTACATTACTTTACCGTACATAGGCCTACTTGTCTATCAGAAGCATTTCCACATCAGGATTGCTATTTAATCCATTCTGCTTGTTGAGCTCATTCCTGCAAGGCAACTGCACAGATGTTCACCTTTGTTTTGCCACAACATATATTGGCATCCATTTTAGCTGATTTACTTTCTTCTGACTAAATCTTATTTTCTTCGGTATTGTGAACTAACAGTTTTATTCTGTTGTTATTAAATTATTTAGCTAATGTACATGCTTTAGCCATAACATTTATTTGAACCACCCAATAACTTCCACCCAATTTGCAGTTGATATATCAAACGTATCACTTCCTGTGCACGGTGAGTTTTTCCAGACAAATCGACCCGGACCACAGATTTACAAAGTAGCAATATTCCTTACATAGATCTTCTCCAGCTGCAGAATGGGGGCCATCTGATATCTGATATTGTGTGAATTAATTTCATGATGCAGATAAATAGAAAATAAATCCATGAATGCATAAATCTTGTGTAATTCAGTCTTAAACATTTTCTCTTATACTTTGTCGTTTCTCTTCAAAAAGTGAATTCACCTCTAGGCCTTAAACAGCAATGATACTGAAGTACATTTCCGGATGACAAAACTGTTTGATGAAATAATTATCCACAGAGCTGCCATTTCATAGGTGGCTGAAAATAGCCATGTATACCGCAAGGTCAATATCCTCTCAAACATCTTGACAGCATCGTGATCTGAAACTAAACTGACACCTTTTTGATGGAATGATTTTTGTGAAACCACGATGGAATCTCTAGAGTGCTGAAGTGATAGAACAGGCGGAACACAATCCAGTGTCAAATGGAACATGAGGTAAAGAAGAATTATTCCCACCGGAGACACACAGAATGCCCTGGAACATTCTAGAAGGGCCATGGCACGCAACAAGCCACATCAGGAACTGTAAAAAGCATGAGCTTTTATCGCTCAGACACAAGCACTATGCCATGAAGAGAAAGAAAATCCCAGCGTTGAGGTTATCAACATGACTACACAACCCCTGCCTCCCATGCAGGCCTCAGCCATTATCAACCACAAGTGTGAAATTACCAGAATGCTTTTCCTGTTAGTTGTGAGAAGGTGAATAGGCAATAATGTCAACACTTAGTTTTAGATTGATGTCCCCACATACAACTGTGACCAAGTCAGAAGACAATCAGAAAGAGAGAGCAAGGATACAATTATACAAATAATACAAAACAAACAACACAAATAATATAACTTAAAGTTAGCGGAAGGAAGGAGTCCTCTAGCCATGTCTGAAGACTGTATACTTCATATGCCTCATCTTAATTACCTCACTGCTAGCCATGCAAATCCAATTGGCCGATTCAGGCAGGAAATACATAACCACAGTAGGATATTAATTACTCCTGCAGGATCCATTCTATATTTAATATGCAGGGTGCATGGCAGTCATTACCAGCCTGTGTTTCAGCACTGGCCTGCATGTCAGCAGTAATCAAATGTAAACGTTAACAACAACACGTTCACCAATCAATTTAGAGTGTGTGCGTGCGTACGTGTGTGCGTGTGTGTGTGTGTGTGTGTATGTATTAATTATTCAATGTGATGTGTGTCTTCATTTCTACACCATGTCAAAATCCTGTTAGCACATCTCACCGTGCTCGTCATACTCCCGAATACAATTCTTTCATTGATTTATTTTGCATCACTTTTTAAACAGCCTTGCTTATCCATTGCAGTACATTTTCTTCCATCCACACACACATTCAATAACGTTCATTTATCGTTTTTCACAAAAACATCACTGCTGTTATATCACAGATTATTTCTGCATACACATCTGACATTGTTTCAATTTAGATATAACCCATTTAATCAATGTCATTATGTAATATATATTCATAAAAAAATATATATTTATAAAACAATATAACCACAAAATATGATTACAACACCGAAACATGTTGGTAAATCAGATTATCATCCCCCAAATATCTAGTTGGTAAATCAGATTATCATCACCAAAATTATATAATTGGAGAATCAGATTATCATCACCAAAATTTGTAGTTGGTACATCAGATTATCATCCCCCTATTGACATTAATACATGCACATCTGAATATTTTGTTGCTTATAGTTAGTCTTACCATTTCAACATTTACATTTGAGTAATTTAGCTGATGTTCTTATTCAGAGTGACATACATACCGTACATTATTGATCTCATGCATTAGTACTTTACACTTTTTAACAGGAAGGAAAGGGGATGATTAGGTAAGTGGATGACACGTATAATGACACAGGCCATATTGGAAACCCCTACTCTGACAAGATTTGCAATGCAAGTATGTCAATGAAAAAGACAGAACCCTGTTCAGGGCAGTTTTCAACTTTATTGCCCTGAGGCACAGGGATTTGAACTTTAAACCTGAGAGAAATTTCTTCTACTGGCTCTTCAACACCAGTAGTTTGTTACTATGCAGCTGACCATGTGCTGAGGTCCTGTTTAAAATATCTCTTTACGTGATCATGATAGAGACATCCTGTTTTTTCAGTGACCCCAAAACTCTCCTGAATCTGCCAGCATCCAACATTCCTACATTGCAGTGAATAGGGTGGTGAAATAGCAGTGAGGAGTTCTGCTTAAATCCCAACCATGAGAGCTAGAAATAAGTAGTCTGTGCATCAGGATGGTGTCATTTTTGCCTTTGATTTTCACCTGCTTTGTGACATCAGAATAAATCAGGGGACAATTATTTGCCTTCCTACAAAAACATATGTGAGGACTGAACATTTTAGGCTAGAAATGTTTTACCACCTCAGTTACATTCTGTGGAATCTTGGGAACACGGAGAAGGGTCCCAAAAAAATGCCTCAATGATCCAAACAAGTTTCCGCGGAGCCATTTGAAAGAAATAACAGTGGAGTAACACTGACCTCTAGTGGCTGAGAAAATCCCAGAACAACTCAGCCTGTTGCACTCTCCCGCCCCGGCAGCTACTTGAGCTCTCAAATTGCTTTCTTAAATCATTCTGAATGTGAGAGGGGACATAGATCAAGCCATAGAGGAATAATAAAAAAACAAAGCACTGTGCCAATTACTGGCTGTGGTTCCACATCAGACTTTTAAAAACCTAATCAATCACTTTCTCCCTACATATAGTGTGTGTGTGTGTGTGTGTGTGTGTGGGGGGGGTTGTGGCAGGGTTTTACATCGCCACAGCAAAAAAGAAAGATCACAAGCAGACAATCAGCCGGGCACTACCTCCTGCGAATCAGAATACAGTTTTGTTGACCCTGGGAAAGCAAGCATTCAGCTGTCATTCACCCTTCTTTTCTGTACCTTCTCTTAAATCCAGCCCTCCAGAGAGGATCCCAGCGAGGAGGCAGTGCTGGGAGTGTGTCAGGCCTGGACATGCCCCAGGCCTGGTCATGCTCATTAATATGGATATGCTACTGAATAAGAGGAACAACCGGGAACCAAAAGCTAGTACAAGGAGTGCCAAAGAAAAGCACCACCCACTCTAAAGTAACACACACTACGAGTGAAAACACACAGCTGACTAATGCTGTATTACTCTCCAACACAGTTAATAGATCAGCAGGGTGTTTGGTGTAATCTAAATGACCTGGTCTTCTCCACACATACGCGCACACACACACATACATACATACACAAACACTCACACACTCCATTTCAGTTAGTGGTGCCCTGGCACAGATTAACTCTTGTCCATCTTCAAACTGCCTATCTATCTACAGGGCTGGCATGTGCTAATGGCTCTGCCAACATAAGCCTGGGATGTTGTGACATGTCCAACTGGCAATGTGTTCGCATGGGCAGGAATGAACAGATGCCATTCATTTGTGCTGGGCATAGTTGCCCAAAAATCAGCTGGCCACCCATCTCCAAAACATCACCAGCCTATAATGAGCTAAATTAATGCTCAGCTCCGTTATCGTGCAGCACGAAGCTGTAGCACACTCCATCTATCTAATTCCCTTTCTCTGTTTCTCACTCTCAGCCTTTCCCCAAACCTTTTCTCTCTCTCATCTCTCTTTGTTTCTCTTCTCTCTCTCTATCTTTCCCTCTCCTCTCTGTCTTTCTCCCTCCTCTCTCTCGGGGAGCAGCAGGCATGTTGGTTGCTGATGCGTTCCTATGACATATTGAGGTAATAAAAAGCCCCTCCTCTGGGACGGCCGTGCTGGACTAATTAAACACCTCCTCTGCGACCTTATTGCGGGAGGCAGTTGCCATGGAATCGTAATACATCTTCTGGGCCCTGTGTCAAAATAGATCTCAAATTTATAGGGGGAGAAAAGTTGCAAGGTCGTTACCTCAAAAGGCCCAATTACACCAAATAATCTCTTCAGTATAAATGAGCTGAATAACTAGAAGCGCAGACAGTACTTTGATAGGACAGGTTCAGTTACAACTGTGTGTGTGTGTGTGTGTGTGTGTGTGTTCATTCAACATACAGATGAACAAAGGCTGTCTCATCACTATGTGAAGTACAGTATAAAATGACTAAAGAGTGCTGATTGAATTCTTCATTACAGAATAACACCATCTTCCCTTTAAGAGACCTTTTCCTACATAACTGAATGCAAATAGATTTTTTCCATCCTCAGGCAAGGGACTATTCTTGAATCAGCAATCTGTGGCCTGGTTTATAGTGTCCACCCACTCAATATCTACCAGAGATGGTATAAATAACATTATAAATATCCTAATCCATACGTCACATACCGCTCAGAAACCTAATTACTCCAACAGTTGAAGAATTAGAGATTTCTATAATTGTTTGTGAATGAGTGGGTGTGTGGGGAATTAAAAAGTGGAAAGAATGTGGTGAAAGTGAAGCAGCGTGGCTGTGATAGGTCAAGCCTCTACAGTGTGCTTGTGTGTGTTTGTGTGTGTGTGTGTGGCGCGTGTGGGGTTGGGTTGAAGGTGTCCTTTTATCTGGCCTTTTCTGGGCTCAGGGTCAGCGCGACAGACGACTCAGCACCTGTCATCACGGGACCCACACTCATCAATCATCCTCTCCATATGCTGCCCATTAAAAGCAGACATGTGGGCACCTTCCTGGCAACGTCCACCCACTGACCCACTCCACATCTGTTTACAGAACCTCAATCAGTGTTGAGGGTTAGACAGACAGACAGACAATAAAGTACAAGAGCAAAAAAGAGTGTGCGTGTGCATGCGTATGTGTGAGTCTGGGTTTTTGAGTAAGAGATGCAGAGAACATTCATTTTCTTCAAAAAGACAGGATTCAAAGAGCGGGGAGTTTCAAAGGAAACAGCACTGAGGGCAGTTTGGTTTGAACTTTGTTTGTGAAAAAGACTGTGGTTAAGATAGAAATTCCTGAAGAGCTTTAAGTGAGTTTCTGGGAGAAAGAGGAAAGTAGAATGACAAATACAGACGAAGGCTTGGGCATCATATAGAGAAGACCTTATAGAAGGAGTATGTATGGACAGTAAAAGGGAGGTGTGAAGGTGGTATAGAGGACCAGTAAAGGGGAGGTGAGGAGATTGAATAGTGGGAGAGTAACGAGGTGTGGAGGTGATATGCAGAGACAATTAAGGAGAGGCATGGAGGTAGTGTAGGGGAACAATAAAGGGAAGGAGAGGAGGTGGAAGGACAATAAGAGGAGAGGTGGGGAGGGACAGTAAACAGGAAGGTGTGGAGGTGGTCAGCAGAGTCAGTAAAAGAGGAGGGGACATAGAGAGGAGGTGTGGAGGAGCCGAAGTGTGTGCTCACATTGAGGGAGAATGAGAGACATTGGGACAGTGGTAGAACATTGGCTTCAGGCTGTGCCCCACGCTGTGACTCCCATCTCATCTGTCTTCAGGAAGCTGTGTGTCTGACCCTCGCGCTGGAGTGATGGCTACAAAATTACCGTGTCAGTGACCCTGTGCCCAGACACGCAAGCTCCTTCACACACACGTAATAAACACACTCCATCACCCGCTCAAGCTCTGCCCCACAGACCAATCGCCAGCAGCCGCTCAAAGAGAGCAAATTAATTATAGATGTACGTTAAATTACTTTCATTACCTCCCCTGGTCCATGGATGGGACAGAGATTGACTAATGAAATAGTGTTTCAATATTTCCTCCAGCCTTACAGACCCCCCCCCAACACCTTCTCTGTACCTCTCCTCCTTTTCGCTCACTCTGTCTATCTCAAAGTGGTTGACTGCTGAACAGTGGCAAACTGCTGCTTCGTTTTATTCCACAGAGGGCTGTTCAGAAAGAGTAATGTCAAATGTTGATATGAATAGAGAACGTGTGAAGGAAGGTCTGCTGGAGGGAGATGGATAACATGGTGAGGTGGATTGTGTACAGAAGACCAGTGACCCAGGATCTATCACTAAAGCTTCCCTGAGAGGGGCAAGCTTGAAACAAAACGTAATCCTGCTGCATGCCATGTCTCATAGAAAAAATACAGTATGTAAAACAACAGACGGCAGGCGCAGCTTGGTGGTCAACGGTGCCGGGCCACAAAGGTTTCTGGTTCTAATCTCCAGGCCGACTAGGTGAAACACCCTGTCATTCTGTCCCTGAGCAAGACAGTTAAGCCTAACAGCTTCCAGGTTGTTGCTGTAAATTAAAATCTGTCCTCGTAAAATAATGGTGAAAAAAAATAGGTCAGAAGAAAACCCCTTGCTGTAATATTTGAGTGTCCAGTGTCTTTAATCATGCAGGAGTCTGCATTCTACATTCAAAGCAGCTTCCAAAAAGGACTGATTGGTAGTTCTGATGTCACAGCAAAGTTTCTGCCCATCTATCTGTATTGTCAAAGCAATCTCACCTGGCATTTCTTTCATGGTAAAATGTCAAACCATCTGTACACATGGAGAGACACAGTATTCTGACATTTAAGAAAGCATTTTGTAAGACCTTAGTTGTCTTTGATGAACCCACTTTCATATGTTTACCCATTTTTGAACATGGCAATATTTTTTTCTTAGTGTACATTAATTTGATCCCCTTCAAATATATGTGTATGCTATAATATATATTAGTGCAGGCATGGCTGGAAATTAATCTCGTCTCAGACAAGTAGTTTACGTTTCGGGTAAGTCTAATTTTAGAACCGCTAGTACGTCGGGCGAGTGAACTTTTCCCGATATAATCGAGGGAGTTTTAAATGCGGTGACTGAAGATAATGAGTCATCAGCCCTAGTATTATGAGGCTCGTAATCAGTCAGCCAAACGCTTTGAAATAAAGAGACGGAACCTTCGCCAATGCCTGCCCCCTTGGTTACTGTAGCTACAACTGCATGGTATTCTAATATCTTTGTCTCTGTACAAGCCCGGAAACACGTCAGTCGTTTTAGAATAAGTATAGTGCCAAAAGTAAGGATGCGTTCAGTAGACTGAACGTTTGCAAAATGTTTGTGCGTTTCATACACATTTTTCATGATTATTAATACCACTAATAGTAATACCACGTGTATAAGCCTTCCGGCTGCCGTTAACGTTAATTGAATGTAAAGTAAACGTTATATTATCCTGGATGCAGCCTACGTTTCAGTAAATACTTTTGAATGCACTATTTAAATAATATAAATGTTTTGATAATTACACTTCATTGGATATTTTTGGATGATTTGCAGTTACAAAACTGTCAGGGTTTTGTAACTGCAACCATTCTAAATGGTCATATAATATTGTGCACGGGCTAATTTAACATGAATACTGGAAAAATATAGAGAAAACATCCATTTATTAACTACTAGCCCGGTACGTTACTCTGTAAATAGAGTTTCAATCGGGGCTAGTAACACTTTACCTGGGCTTGTGGACATTCTGGCCTACTAGTTCAGCTGGAGGGATTAAGGCCAGGATGTGCATAGACATTTTGTTGAATCATCATTCACCATTGACTAAATGTATCAAAATATGATTGTGTTGTACCGCATGCTTAGAAAATGTTCAGAAAAACTCAAAAGTTATGACATCAGAATCCCATTTCAAAGGATGTGTCTGAACAACCAAAAATGTCCAACCTCATAAAACCACATTTGCATTTTTCGTTGTTAACAGCATCATTCAAACATGGATTTATGGTACAGTGGTAACACTTTTAAAAATTAATTCAGTTCTGAGACATTTAGAATGGCAATCTGATGAAGTTCTTTACAGTGTTTTGGAGCATTTTATATCATACTTTAATCTCTGTTTCATCAACTGCCAACATGCAGAGTACACTCATTTACATTTAAGAAATGTAGCCCTCATATCCACAACAACTTATACTTTCATACTTTTATTCCTCAGCCCTGGTGTTGTGAGCTCTACACAACCAATGTAGCTTTACTTGCACAACATCTATGGCTATCTAATCTGTGAAGCTCAGGCAAACACGACCCATTCAATTTCTACTGCTGATAGATGGTGGTGCTCTTTGAGCCCTAAGGGATTATTAAACCCCTCTATCTCACCACGGTCTTGACTGTATGTTTTGTGCAAGCCAATTCTAAACACATCAGGTGAGAATTTTGCTTTACACAACATAGGACAGCATCACTATGCCTCAAAGACCAGGAGAAACACCTAGCAACCTATCTACATACTAACAAAGACATCGACATTTCTTACTGTAAATTAGCTCTTAAAAATAACTGACACAATGTGACTTGTCAATCAGTATTTAATATTGTCACGATATCTGATATCTTTAGATCATCATCTAAAAGTACATGTCTATTTCTGCTATGACAGGCCAATTCCTTTATCAAAGCCTGATCTAAAAAACACATTCATCATACATTCACACCTTCATGTTAAGGACAATAAGATGTAAAACACAGGATGTCAAAAACATTATGCTTTTCCTGCAATATTAAAATGCCCTCCCCAGTTTTCCAACAACCCTGTGTGGCATGGTCAATCCACTGCCCCTCTGGGCCCACCAGAGACCGGCTAGTGTTGTTCTGACAGAGAGCATGAAGGACAACGACCCTCTGGCATTCTGGGAACACACACCTCCTCAGTGTCAGCGACCAACCCCCGGTCTCTGGGGCATACCCCACCTTGCCATGTCCCAAGACCTTGGGCTGGGATCACTGGGCTGATGTGCGTTTGTTTGTTCGTTCAAATTTATTGGCTTAGTGATTTGCTGAGTGTGTCAGAGACCGCATGGGGCTCAGGGCGCTAGTCTGGAACATCCGGGCCTTGCTTCATTAGCTAGTCACGCCCTTAGCGCTGACATTTTCAAACTTGTTACGCAGTTTTCTAATTGGTGTGAAAAATTGGGCAGAGCTACAAACAGTCATGGCTGCATGGTAAATCTGCCCATGGACTGTGGCAGGCCAACTGTCATCTCCCTCTCCTGCTGTTACGACACTGATAAACAAAAGGAACACAAAAACAGGGTTTTGTCTTGGCTGAAATGTAGTGATAAACCTATTGATTCTTTTAAAGTAAAATATAAAGACATAACCCAGACACAAGTGAATATTTTAGGGACTAGCTTTTCTATTGAAATCGAATGCAACCCCTGTGAGATTCACAGCATCAAACCTGGCATTACGGATGCCAAGTTCAAACCAAGTGAGCTATACATCAGGCACCAACTACTGGCACCTGATAGAATAGAAAAACAATTAAAATATTTTAGGGAGCCAATTCAAATACTTCCTCCGTGAAAGCCGACTGAGAATGTTCAATGGAACATTCTGATGAACTCGATCCCAAATCTGATGTATTCTCAGGCAAGGGTTCAAATTGAGTTTTTTCCCTCCTTTTGAAATGTAGAATAACATGTGTTGGTGTATTGAGAAGGCAAGTGCAGCCAACTGCTTGGAAATTATAGCTGAAGATGATTTTTTAAGGAATCTTCATATGCATTTAATAATTTACTTCATCACGTGTTTGTGAAATTGATAGCAGCCAAGTCAAGTAACCTATACTTCAATATAACACATGCGCACATTTAAGACCAACAGAGGACAGACCAAAGACCACTGATTTGCAGTTTTAAAATATCCCACTAGTGGCCAGGGTTGTTGGATTTTATGAAATGCCATTGGTTGTAGATGAAACATCTGAGATATTTAATTAGCTAATAGTTTTAAATGTACCACCTGTTAAGACTAGCTTCATGATAACAGCTAGAATGTACTATTCTATCACACTATAATCTCCACTGAAAGCTATACGTTGTCAGATGACATTTATTTTTCAACTTTGAACTATTTCTAATATTAGCAAGTACCACCTGAGGTGCTGAATTGTAAATACAACATTTATTTTGCTCACACAGCAGGCTAATTTGTGAAACGGACAGTGCCTTTTATTCTTTATTACCCATGATTGCTATTGTCTTTATTGTGCTTTGTTATAGACTACTTGCCAAAGCACAGCACCTTGCTCTACTCCCAACCATGAAATAGGTTAATGTTGCATACAAAACGTTGACTCTGTGTCAACTTTAAAATGCATTATGTCATTACAAAGAATAAGACCACTACTAACATGAAAACTGTTTATTTAAATATAATATTTCATAATCCGTCTTCCTCGAATGATGATTCAATATTTGCAAGGGACAGAATCTGATTTCATTGGTCCTTGAATCCTTTTGCAGCATTTCATTCCAGATGCCTGGCGTTTAGCCGTGAATCATCCGGCTCCGGAGCAGGTTAGTTCTAGAAAATCCGTAATGGAATGAGGTAGGCCTATACACTGATAAACTGACATCAGTGAAATACAGTATTAGCGTGTGCTTATAAAACCTGGAGTAATGGACTGCTTCTCTTTAGTGTTCTTTGTTTCTGGATTCATCATCCTCTGTATTTTGTTCTATCTTAGCATCAGGCTCCTCTCCTTGTTCCTCTGACCAGGGCTCTCCCCTCTCCCCCAGACCTAACTCCAGCTCCTTGTCCTGGCTCTCATAGCCCCTCTCCCCCTCTCCCTCCTCCTTCTCCAGCATCCTGTAGTTGTAGACGTTCATAACAAAGAGGAAGATTCCTGCCAACACCATCACTGCTCCACACATCAGGTACAGGTACTTGTAGTCACCAAAGGTGTCCACCAAGGCCCCTGTAGGGAAACAGCAGTGGAGGGGAGATGTTACACAAGGTTAAACCAAGTCACCTTTCCCCGTATCAGATTAAAAGTTCAATCAACTAAATCCCCCAAGTTTAGTATCTCCCTATTAACAGGTTGTTATTGGTCGGTAAGCCTTTCCCCATCTCTCTCCACAAGGTGAATCAGGCTTCTGTAGCTCTCAAAGATAGCACAGTCCTACTGGAGACATGGGAAATGACACAGGGTCATTACACCTGGCCTCACTCGCCTTGCCTCTCTGGGAAGGCAATTTGAGCTGCTGCACTAGAACGAATCAGGAGTGTGGCCATGCCCATTCTGAAAACTATCAAAATCCAGCCTGCTTCAGAAGAAAAGTGACAAATGTAGTTTATATCAGATTAGAGCTTTTTAAGCCTTCTGCCTCCCCCTTTCTCTCCCTGGATCGATCTGCAGTCCTCCCCATTTCACTGAGCTTCCTCAGTGTGTATCTAATCATCAGCCAGTCCGCCTGTCTGTCTGCATACTGTATAACAAGCTGCAGGATCAGGATGTCAGATGTCTGTAGGAACTACCGCTACATTAATCAATGGTAGTATAATATCCAGGGGCATTGTAAGGGGGGTTTGTGGTCGTCGGCTACACAATTGAAAATTTTACTTTAGAAAGTAGGACTCAGAGTACAACAAAGTTTAATCATTTAACTAGGTATACGTGTCTTTAATGTTATGTGTTTTCTCTAACTTCTGCTTGTTTGTGCGATTAGACACTGTTTTATTTCTCTCTGTATTTCAACCTTTTATCTGGGCTCATCCATAATGGTCATATTTCTCGCCAACTTCAGTTACTAATGGTCTAATTACCTATTCTGGCATTATTGAGTAATCTGCAAGTCAACAGTAGACAACCTAGTACACACATAGACACAGAGTTCGGTTGTTAAAAAGAAGGACCATATTTTGATTAGCCAAACCAATTAGAAGGCTGGTGTTAATGAGTCAATTTTCAATGACGCGTATGTGCGCGTGTGACTGGGGGATGGGGGGGGTTACTTTGCCCATGGTCCAGTATATAAAAGCTACAGGGGCACAGTCTGATTGATGGCATTCTGTCCTGTGGGCGTGTGCAGGTGACCATCACCCTCATTAAAGCAGCCCTTGATTGGCTGAACGGTAATTAAGTCCATCTGGCGGAGTCACCCCTTTTTTAAATGTATTCATGGCTTCATTACAGCATAGGTATTGGCCTCTAATGAGTGAAGTCTGAGTGGAGACTCATTAAACATAGAAAGCAAAAGGCTAATTACACCAATTACCTCACTTCCTCCTAATTAGGCTGACCCCCAGGTTTGGGCGTAGGCACCGCGCAGCCCGGTGAGGCCGTAATGAGGAGACTTGTAAGGGGAAATGGAAAGATTCAGCCCTCAGGAGAGGAACCATCAACGCGCGGGCGGGTGGGGTGGGTGGGTGGGTGTTATTTACCACCCATTAAATTAAAACATCAGAACAGAGGTGGCAGCAAACAACCAGGCCTTTACATTGACATTGCATCAGAAGGCAGCACAGGATTCCAACAACCCTGATCTCACTCATAACTAGACAGACACCGTTCGGTCTGGAGGATCTGTTCTGACATTTTAGACATGGGAATAGGAGGACTTTTTATTCTGATTTGTGATGAATAAGATCAAATTGAACGTTTACTGTGGGAGATTAGGTTATTTCAAAACGTGTGCTGTCCTTGGGAATCTCAGGAAAACAGGGGCTGTGACTTCTGATTACACATTCAAGAGCATGAAAGGACATGGTCCTGTGAAACACTCCGTGAAAAGAAGAAATGAGCTGGACAAGTGTCAGACTAACCTTGGACAATGATTCCTGGTGGTCTATCCTCAGCAGTAAGCTATGCATATTGGAGAAAGGGAAATCGCCTACAAAACTTTCAAACTTTACAGATTCATTGCATCATTTCTGTAGTATCGTGTACTAGATTGTGCTTGCTAACAAGGATTTGGGATTAAGGTCAATAGTGTGACATATTTTTCCATTAACCATGTTCAGCTAATCAAATAAAATAGGTGACCGCGATGGTGAAAGGTTTCTACAACTTAAATAACTAACTCTCTAAGCTGATGTTAGCAGCCAGTGCCAATAGAGGGGTTATACTATAGTCCAAGGCGACAAAAAGAGAGTCACAGAAAGACCTTCAGTACGTGTAAGGCATCTTAGCTCCAAAATGTCATAATATGTGTGGAGGACAAATCCTCTAGCGGGCGTGCCCTGAAAGCCGTAGCGGACCGGCTTATTTACGGCACTAAATAACCATGACCAATTACTGGGTTTCTCCGAGCAGGCCGTGTGCTCCGGATTGCCCTGCTCACCGATGATAATCCAATTCTGCAGGAATGTCTTACAGTAATGACACCCTGGGAAGTGGCTTGGTTCCCCTCCAACGCCAATGCCGCACAAGGCCATGAGCGAGAGCACGGCGACAGAAACAGAGGAACAAATGACTAGCTGCTGTTCCTGCTTCAAATACATTTTCTGACTCAATTACCCAACATACTCTAAAAGCAGGACATTTCCTTCTCTCAAGTGCATGAGAAATGCAGGGAGACAAACGCTGCTGTGTACTGAATGACAAAAGGCAGGTGGCCTTAGGGCCACAGAACGGAGTGTGTTGATCGCATGGTCAGCTATTGGTTGTCCTTCATCAGTTTGGGGCATGCTTGTATGGTATAGCTTGGAGTGGTTTGAGTTGTCAGGAGGTCGAGTATTGTCTTGAGAGGAGTGGACAGAGGGATTTAGGCTTACCTCCTATAGGCGGTCCCAGGAGCACAGGGCAGCACTCTATGATGGTGGCCAGTCCCACCGCACTTGAGAACCGCTGAGGTCCCACCAGGTCCATGAGTGTCTCAAACAGCAGGGCACACACCATGCCAAACGCTATGCCGAAAAACCCAGAGTAGACCGCCAGACCGACATACCCGCTGGCCATAGGGCACAGTAGGTGGCAGGTGCCATTGAACACGATGGCGAAGCTAAAGAAGTACTGAATCCGGGGCCTGATCCACTTGGTGTTAGCTATCAAGCCGGTCCCCGGCCGGGCAAACATGTCCACCAAGCCCATGATGGAGAGGAGGAAGGCGGATGAGTACTCATCACAGCCTTGGCTCCGGGCATACGGGGCCAGGAACACTACAGGGGCAAAGAACCCGAAGAACATCACTGTGTTCCCTACGATGTAGATTAGAAAGCCCCTGTGCTTGAATAGCGAGAGGTCAAGGAACTTGTTTAAGTTTTCCATACAGCCTTTCTCCTGCTGCGTGTTGTGTCCAGTCACCTTGACTTCACACACGTCCGTGGGACTTCTCTTTTGGGCTCCATTCGTCTGTGCGAGTCGGGTCCGGGGGGGATTTGGACCAATGGGTCTCATGAGGGAACCAGCAACACAGCAATTCAGCAGTAAAGCTCCCAGGATGAAGAAACTGCCCCTCCAGCCAAATTGGTTAAACAAGTACTGGTTGATAGGCGCTAAGGTACAGAGGAAGACTGGACTTCCTGCCATGGCCAGCCCATTAGCCAACGGCCTCCTAACATTGAAGTACTTCCCAATGATGGTCAGGGACGGCTGGAGGTTAAAGGAAAGTCCAAACCCTGCAGGAAATACAAAATGAGAGCAGTCACGTTCACAAGTTCATTTCCAGAGGCGACAACCTCAACTTAACGCCTGGGGGTGCAGGATTAAATTAAGACCAATTCTACTTTGTGCACATTACGGTTCCATCTCATTGCCAACTAAAATCTCATTAAGGCCTGCTGGAATAATTTCAAAAATGATTTCTCCATTTAAATGGCAATAAATTACAGACTCCGGGTAATTCATTCACTACTACTACTACCTCTTTTCCCCAAATTCCAATCTAGTAGTGTTTCAGTTTGTAAATGAGCCTCTTTTTCTCCAAATGAGCCTTGACTTTAAAGGGGAAGCTCACCCATTTTATAATTGGACCTATACACCTTATCATATTATCCAATTTGTGATATAGACCCTGATTCATTACAGAAAATCTCAGCAGACTCAGGACACTCAATGTTAAGATTTGTCTGACAAAACACATCCAATGCAGTTCTGGTTCTTGGTTCTGCGCAGAGAATCAGATGAAACATGAGTTTGTTTGGAGGGTTATAAAACATATGACAGGCAGGCAATGGCAGATGAAGAGCAATTTTCTAATAAAAATGTAATAGAGGGGATCAACTGCACAAAATATATGAAAATAAGGCCACATGTGAAAATGGGTGAACTTCCCCTTAATCATGAAGCGCTGCAGGTAGCAGCCCTACTGCTCTATTCTAATGTGTCCTCACTCTGCTGAATGTCTGCCACTCACCATCCACACTGAACAAGGCCCTGAGACACACAACTTCCAAAGCCATACTTAAGGAACTTTCTAGAAATATTGAAGTACTTAATACTAACACAAGTCTTGAAACAAGATAGATAAAATAGCCCTACTGGAGCTGATTTCATTGTCTTAAGACTTTTGGTCCGCAATTATCTTTCTCTCAGCTTCATTTAATTAAGATGCTCTTTAAAGTACACCAATTAGAATATTCTCTTTGGCTATTTGTCTTTTTTACAGGAGAAATCAATTGTATCTAAATGAGTAAATGCATTTAGGGCCTGGTGGAAGTTAACTAGTGAATGACCATCTATGCTCAGAGGTTTTCTGTGGCAGCATTTAAAGGACCGGAGAGGTGTATGTGAGAGGGGGACATATGTCTCACTGGGCCAGGGGATGAGGAAAGGTTACAACACAAGGTCCCATCGCCACTTTCTCCCTCAATTAATCCTCCAGTGAACTGCTCTGAATGTGGCTGGGCAATGTGTCTCGCAGGTGGCGGGTGGCAGCCGGTCCCCTGAAGGGACCATGACCGTGGTCTATGGGATAGAAAAAGGGGCTGTGGGTGGCTGTGCTCTCAGGGAATCACATGGAATTTGTCCTAATTACACCTGCGCAGTTCCCCAAGTGCTCCATATAGGAATCTTGCCTGCCAGGACACATACTGAGAGCAGCCCAGCTGGGAGGATGGTACCCCACAGGAACACCACCAGAGCTGGTCTAGTGGCACAGTAAACAAGTGTAATCACTGTTCTGCTAGCAGCATTATATAATGTGGGCAGCAGAAGAATATACTTAAAAGCATTAAAATGCATTGCAATGTGTAGAATTCATTACAAAGATAGTGATTTGTAGCCTAACAAATTGTATTGACATGAGGACATATATATTGAATGTGTCCTCATTACCATATGAAAGTGATGTCATTGTAGGGCTACTGGAAGAACCCTATGCCCCTGGTGGGAGACTGGTTCACACACACACACACACACACACACACACACACACACACAATCAGTCTGACCAACGTCCCATTCTATTTCTTTAAGACCTGTACTAAAATTACGTTTCATCCACAATTCCTTAATCATTTTTTTACAGATTCAGGAATAAATAATGCTCCTCATATTTGATATAAAAAACGTGTAAACAAAATGATTGAAATGATTGAAATGAGTGGTTACCTCCAATTACTCCTACGCATATGTATAAATGCGTAATGGTATTGCCAAAAGAAGCAGTTACCATAGCAACGCCACACATCACTCCACCAGCTATGACCACCGGCCGGCTTCCATAGCGATTGACTAGAATACTGCTGATAGGTCCTGGAATGGAGAAGGGTGAGAGAGGAGAGGAAACATTAAGAGAAATTCCCAGGCCTTGATTCATATATCACTTAAATAGAGTTAAACATCTGACCGAAAGATCCCAGCTGAAACATTAACCTTAAACTGCTTGTTTCCCCTAACACACGGATTGTCAGATGTCCACACAGGAACGTCTGTGTCAAAAAAGATAATTCTGTTATATAAGCAGAACAGGCCAGGGACTCATTAGTATTTCCCCTGATACTGTAATGTTTATTCTGATAACCGAATAATCAATCAGTAATTAAACAGCCTTCTATATTCTGTCTCAATTTACCCTTCATTCGTATCCCTGCCACAGAGAACATGTAGAGTAGTCCTTTAGGGTTGCACAATGTGACACCCACTTCCGTACCCTGCTAAAACCAAAGGATTTAAATAGTCACTAAATCATTCTCCACAATTCATTTAAGAAAAAGAACGAGAGACCATCAATCAAAAACAATATGTAGGTTGCCACCATTACTGAAATCTCAATTTGTTGCCTTTCTAGTCAGTACTGGAATGAGACTATGCAAGGAGGGTGATCACTGAAAAGTCCTAGTAAACAATAAAGAGGATTAAAGTTGGGCAAACAACAGCAATTTTCAAATCACATTCATGGGCAATGATTAATTCATCTGAATTAAATAACTAATGGTGTTTTCAAACCACTATATCCATTGTCCAAAAAATGATTACAAGCTTAAAAAATATCTAACTTGTTTGTTTACATAGATAGGGATTTATGCAAATCAAAAGGGCTGGAGCTCAATGTGAAAATGTTGATTTCACTGGCATGGTATAGCCTGTGTTATGTGATTTCACTGGTATAGTATAAGCTATGCTATAGGATTTCACTGGTATAGTATAGCCTGTGTTATATGATTACACTGGTATAGTATACCCTCCAGGGATTTCAGTGATACAGTATAGCCTGTATTAAGTGATTTCACTGGTATTGAATAACCTGTGTTATGGGATTTCTCTGGCATAGTATAGCCTGTGTTATGGGATTTCACTGGTATAGTATAACCTTTGTTATGGGATTTCACTGGTATAGTTTAACCTGTGTTATGGGATTTATCTGGTATAGTATAGACTGTGTTATGGGATTACACTGGTGTAGTATAGCCTGTGTCATGTGATTTCACTGGTATAGTATAGCCTGTGTTATGGGATTCATCTGGTATAGTATAGACTATGTTATGTGATTTCACTGGTATAGTATAGCCTGTATTATGGCATTGACCTTGATGTATTAGCACTGTTACGCTACATAGGTTAAAAAATAACCGTTTTATTTCCTTGTTTTGTTATTAAACCCTGCCGCTTATCTCCTATTACTTACACATCTTCTTTATATCTACTCTAACTAGGAATTCTGTTAAAGTTCCAGGTCACATGGTAGAATTAACTCATAAATCTACATGATGTCACAAGTATAACCGACTTATTAAATTAAAAACAATATGAGCAGCGTCCATAACATTGTTTGAACGGGGTTGTCCAGCCTAGCTGACTCCAGTGAGGAACAGTCATCGAGCCAAGCTAACTCCATTAAGGAATGGGACTAGAGGGATGTACATTTATGTTTGCATCCATCTTGTGTCACTTTAGGGTGGCGTCCCAGACATCATCACAATTTTCTCTCCCATTATAACTTTATCACCTTGGCTCCCTAAATCACAGGTCTCTTGAAATGTTGTCACGTTTGTCCCATTGGGACACAGTGCGAAGCCCAAATTTGCTGAACCTACAACTGATATATTCCCCTGTCTTTTTTTCCACTAGGTGACATTGCAAAAGCCGTACCAAGGACAATATGATAAAGCCGCATGCCACGGCACATGGGAATAATTCACAGGATTATCTGTGCTGGTGACTGCAGGTGAGTCAGGTTCCCTGTCGTCTTATAACCTTGCAGCCATTGATGGATCTACCTGAAACTTCAAATTGGATCATTCTATTAGAATATCTCGGTTTTCTAACGACTCATTCAAGGTGCCTTTTAACATCATTACTATTCTCGGGGCCCAGGCGTTGGGGAACAACACAGACTTTCTAAGACTGTTGTTTCATCCTGCTGTGACATGGAACACTTGTGTTTCGTCATTCATCACTGGAGGCATCATCAAGGCTTGCTGCACACACTGACAAGTATGAATATAGAATTGCTCATAGAAACAGAACACGGGGAGACAAGGGAACATTTGCTACTGCCAGTCCAATTGTTTGTGTCCTCGATCAAAAAACAGCTGGCCAACTAAACATTTCCCTTAGTGAATACCCTGCCTCTGCCCTGCCACACTCAGAAGTGGGAGGATTGTTTAAACATCCACATTGGTGATTTGGAATTTAGAAATTTGTCTGGGGCAAAACCAATTAAACACCTTGTTTCAAAACCTTCCATAAAACCTAACACTATGTAGCAAAATAATACTATAGCAAAATCATTTCCATAAGTAGCATTTATTGACCCATGAACAATATCTCTTGAATCAGTCATACTGAAAAGACCAAGCCAAATTAATTGCACATGTATGCAGCCCAAACTTAAAATCACTAAATGCTTATCAACTATTGCTATATTAATCAATGTTAGTTGCATAACAAAATGTAATAAATCCCAAAATAGCATCTATTGAACTGTTCAACCTAGATAGACCAAACCAACATTGTTCAGGCTATCCCAACCTACTATCCATAATTAGCTAATCTGAATCCACTAACATTATCTAGATACACAAAGCAGAGACAAAAACAAATGTTTTAAACATAAACAATCAAGCTTGCACACCACATTAACTTTTTTAAGGGTTTCTAGTTCACTATATTTTTGGTGTAAATCGAAACGCATAGGCCTATATCGAATTATCAGTGTTTGCACAATGAATCCAATGTATGATGCTTTTAACTGAAGCCTGTGAAATGCAAGTGCAATAAATTCAAACTGTAATAAATTGTTTATCAGAAAAATTAGATATTGATGACTTTTTCAATACCAGGCCAGGCATTAGGTATCTTATGCTTTTTATAATGATTCACTTACATGATTTGAGGGAAGACATTTCTGCAGAAATAGACTCACCCCCAGCATACATGGCTGCTAACATAATTGAGGAGATCCACGCTATCTGGCTGTAGGAGGCACCAAAGACCACCTGGATGTCTTTGAAGAAGACAGTGAGGGCTTTGGGGAAGGCATACGAGAAACCAATGGAGATGAAGGCCCCAAACACCACTGCCCATCCCCAACCACTGTCCGGAGCGATGTACCCCAGAGACGACGCTGACGCGGGGGCCATATTTCTGTCAAGAGAGTAGAGGAGTAGAGGATGACAGCAACTTGTAGCTAGGTATCCAAGATACCTTCTTCTTCCACAATAAACCCAGCCACTTCTTACAATTTGTCTGTTTAACATTTCATTGTAAACCTAGCCATAAACACAAAACTCTAATATATGTTTTAAAGTTGTGACTTTGCAGCTACAGAATCTGTCTTGTTGAGTGTTGAGGGGAACATCTACAAAACTGCACAGGGTAAAGAGTTGTCTGAATTCACGCTTCAACAACTAGATGCACACATTTTCATGAAAATATTTTCTCAACATTAACCCCGGATTAAGTCCGTCAGCAACATTTCTCGTCAATTTAGCAACTGTACTAGCTGTACTTGTTCTCTTGGAAACACGTATCAAGGCATACCGTCTATCGTGTTATTTTTGCCATTAGTATAGTGATTTATTTTGTTGATTAAACGCGAGACATCACATAATCCAGCAAAACGGCTATAGAATCGCAGCTCGTTCTCATCTAGACACTTCGTTTGCTACCTCACGGGGTGACACGCGCCCACTATGTAAACGAGTTAACAAAAGGACTAACTTAAGGACTAACTTATTTCTCGACATCCACTTCATCTACATATTATTAAAGCAATCGTAAGAACCTGTTTTTGTTTGGTAAGTAGCTAACCTAAGTAGTTTTTGCGCAAGGCTACCCGAAAATAATTCTAAGCAGTTGGTACACGGCCAACGGCGTGTACATACAAAAGTGGGGCGAGGAAATAAGCAATAATAAACCTCTTACCTTGACGATGAAAAGCTCAAGACCAACAGTAAACTCAGTTCACCGCGAAAAGTTTCTGAAATACATTGATTGTACTTTTTTAGTAGCTAGCCACGTGTTTAACTAATTTCCCCCTGGTGGTATACGGAATTAGAATTTCTCAGAAAATCCGCTCCTAAAAGAATAGGAATTTGCACAAGGCATGTAGCCTAGCCAATCGATTCTGGTAGGCCAATCTTTGACAATGAGGCAAGGGTTTCACAGCGGATTGTCCGACCTTCTGCTAAAGTGTAACAGGAATGTAAAATATACTTATTCAACGTTACAGTCACAACAATAGAGTTTAAGTTCTTTAATTCTCAAATTATGTGCAATGTGAATTTCACAGTTGAGCTCAACCACAGCTATTGCCCAAACCCTACATTGACAAACCAGCAAACAAAAAGAAAAATACAGGAAGATTCCACTGCTAGTTATCCATTATCTTGATTAATTTATATTGCCGCAAAGCCAACTATCACTTACACAGAAAGCACATTGTTTGGCTTATTCATTGTAAGCTTGGTGTAGTTCAAGTCTGAGATATGCATGTAACATTGGAGTTACAGATCTATAATACTAATTGAGAAGTTATGGTAAGCAAAACTGAACAACCAAAATAAAATAATGTGCAGGTATATTCTTGAGTGGAATACAGAACAGAATCCAACTAAATATAGAAAATAAAAACAAGACATTGACTATTACAAAAGAAATCACTTCTATTTTTAAGTTATAAAAAGAAAAAGTAATAAAAAAAACTGTGCAAGTACAGCAAACGTCTAGTACAGTATATTACACAAAACAAGACATTTTAAATACAGTACTGTGTATCAATACAAATCCTGAGAGTTGTCCATTCTTGGTTCCCATGCAACTCAATTTAGGCAAGCCCCTTTTCCTCACATGAAGGATCTTCCACAGGGCACTGCTCTGGTCAGATCAAAGAGTGCCAAATCATCTGAAGTTATTTTCTTAAGTTGACAATGTCCACCAAGCCACACAAATGGTGGGGCTCCATATTACTCTGTAGCAAATTATATGCAGACAAAACTGCAATTCCCAAGATTGCTTTGTGGTTGATTTTGGAGAAACGCTTTAATGTGATAAAACAGCTGCATGTAGTGCAACGATGACACAGGAACCTGCATGAGAAAATTATTGAAGTCACTGAAAATGGTGCAGTTCCATAAGGAACACCAAAGTCTGTATTACAATGTCTTATATACAAGATTGTCAAAAAAGCAGCACCAATAGTTTTCTGTTTGTCTCCACATAACATGTACAGATGGATGTAAAAGAACGATAGTATTGAAGTTGGGTCACACGCTAGTATTTCACTGTCCCAGAGGGTGACTGGCCAAGTTTTCAGTGACAGACCATTGAAGAGTGACTCAGTGCAATAATGAGTAAGACTTAAAACCCTTCCTAGCTACACACACAGGACAACCACCTGATGCCTTCACCCACCCACATCCCCATAGGCACAATTGACATCAATTGGGATCTGCACCAAGTTAGGCTACACATCAACAACCTCTACTCCAATCCTGCTCAGACTACTGTAATACCAACAGCAATTGAGCCATTTCACCTAGCAAAGGGAAGTACCCAAAATAAGCTGGAAAACAATAGTTAATGCACTTCTACTAGGGTAAACCTATGTATCTGTTTCCTTAGTTATTGCTACTTGAAGCTTTGAACTTTTCAGATGAACCGAAACATGTTCTTAAATGCATTGAAGCATTTAAGAACATGCTACTTGGCAAAAGCCAAGTAGCATATTGGTTGACAACTAAGGCATTCACTTAAAAGCAAAATGTGTGTACCATAAAATAGCATATCAACCTGCCATCATGCATGGCAGTAACACTAAATTGATCTAAATCCCTAGCATACTTCATTACAACTCATAAACAGTTCCACAAAAATGAGCTCAATGTAGGGAGAAATTTAGGGAGCATTTAAATCAAGCAATACCTTATGAAAGTGGTGTGTTCCTATGTCAGAGTTCCATATTCATTCCCATACTCTCAACTAGAAGATCTAAAAGGCCCCATTGGCCTCCCCAGATGTAAGGGGGAAAAAAACATGGGATATCAATCTAGCTATATGCGCCACCCATCACGTCTTTTGGTTTAGACAAACAATGCTTTTTATCCTGCTGCTCTGATAGCATGCCAGAACATACCTGCCCAAGCTAAGAACTGACAGGATGGTAAAACTGTAAGTTAAAGGCTGTTTCATGAGTTTAATTAGATTACACCATTATTTTATACTGAAAATTGCCTGCCAGTACTTAAAAATATTATATGCATAACTGACAGGTTTCACGTCTCAGCATTGCTTTACTCAAACAGGTATGCAATTTGATGAGATCAAGAGACTTGACAATGCAAATTGAAGACTCATTGTTAGCCTACAAAACGATGGATACAGAAGTAGACGTTGCCCCCATAGAGTCAAATAGACCAAATCCTTCAATCTGAGCTAACAACCTACCAATGAGCAACACCGCTCATCTTACCCGTATGAATTTATACTCTATATAATTATGTATATATAATTTTCACTTTATGCCGACATGTAGCATGTCAACCAACAGAGGTCATTTCAAAGTCTGACCCCTAAACTGCACACCTAACAACTGTAAAACTCTAACCTATGTTTTTTTAAGAAGAATGGAAAAAAATGGCTCAACAAAAACAAGATCAGGAAACAAGATAATTGCACTTATGACTCAATGTACTATATTGTAAAACAAGCGTCGGTGTGGGTATTTGGTGCTGATTGGAGAACAGAAAAACAATACTGCAATCTTTTGAAAGCACCCCCATTTGATCACGTTAAACTTTTAACACCTTAAGACTAAACGTTGACAGTCCTTGTGGTGCAAACACAGGACAGGAACAGGCACAAGACAAGCAGGACCATACTCCCTCCCAAAGGGGAGCACACCATCCCCCATGGCCCACTCAGAGCACTTTCTGAAGACACTGCGGGTACAGTTTGGCCACCACACACTCAAAATGGCGGCCCAAGTCCCAAAGGCGGTCGGGCGTCTCGTAGACTTTGGTCCACACGTCCGCCTCGTCATCGTACTGGTAGAGGGAGTTCTTCCTGCTGGTGCGGAACACATGTTCCTCCACCATGACCTGTGTGGCTCGGACAAACAGGTGCAGTTTGCCCTGAAGGAGCAGAGCCTTAATGTAGGGGCTGGTGGCCTGATCGAAGGGTAGGTCCCTCTTACGGGACCAAGCGTTCTGCTCGATGTCGTAAACCTCCACCGTGAAGGTGCGTTGGTGGTTTCTGCAGATGCCAGCAATATAGTAGATGGAGTTCTTGTGTAAGGCAGCCAAGCCCTGGCTCCTGGGCACACTCATAGGGGGCAGGTGGCCCCAGTAGTCCTTGTGAGGGTCAAAACAGAAGAAGTATTCCCCTGGAAAATAGAAGAGTCAAGACAAACAGGATAAGTAAAAAAATTATAAAAATACTTTCAACCACAGCTGCTCTGCATCTTTCTACCAGCTAATTTCTCCACCACCCATTTCCCAGGTCTACAAGCAGCCCCGCTTTTACAACACACCTTGGAGGATGTAGATGCGATCTCTGTACTCCACAGCGCTGTGGAACTCCATGGCGACAGGCATGGGGCTGACAGCGGTCCAGCAGTTGTCCCTGGCGTCGTAGCACTCCACTGACTTTAACGCGTTCCTCCCGTCCCCTTCGTACACACGCCCCCCCAGAGCATATAGCTTCCCACAGCAGTGGACAAGCCTGCAGCCGATTCGGGCACGGAGCATGGGCGAGCGCGCCAGCCAACGGTTCCCTGCATGCTCGTACTGCCAGAAATCGCTCTCTGCCCTGTGGTCGATGGACACCTCGCTGTTGCTAGGCCGGTAACCCCCAGCGATGAAGATGTCGTTCTCAGACGACACCAGGATGCCCACCTCCCGAAGGTCGTTGGGGGGTTTGCAGAGCTTGAACACCTTCCCGGCCACAGTGTCCAGGCAAGGCACGGTCTGCTTCTTCCCTGAGTGTTTGTGTGCCGCATCGAAGCAGATGACCATCTCGGAGGCAGTCATGCCCAGGCGCTGGGAGCAGCCGTTGGTGCTGTTGAGATGGGCCCTGGCCTCGGCAGGTTCCGTAGACAGAGCACAGGCGAAGAGGGGAGGGATGCGGCTGAGGAAGGAGTCATCCAGGAGAGGCAGACGGATGCACTGAGAGAACACCTCGGTCAGATGGGTCTCCCTGCAAGGACGGTCATGCTCCAGCCAGCGGACGATGCTCTCGTACACGTGTTCCTCTTTCTCTACATTCAGGTCATCATTGTTCAGGATGCTCACCAGCTGCTCCTTTGTGAGCTGGAGGAACTCCTGTTCCCGAGCCACACAAAGGAACTACAGAAAGGGTGTAGTCATTCCACAAGACAATGTTTAGTGACAAGATGTTTCACAAAACAGAAAGAGCAGGTAATGTCCTACCAGTATTGTCCAACCGAAACTGACAAAACAGTACATCTGATTTCTTCTGTTTGGAGACATTTGAATATCGAATTTTCAGAATGTTCTTAAAATAAAACCAACCTTTTTGCGTATGTAGTCCTGGGAGCGCTCCCTAAGTTCCTGGTGACCGTAGGCATCTGCAAACATGTATACCCCAATGCAGTTCTGGGGATCCAGACGGCTTATCATGAACTGGGCACACTGGTCCTGCAGGGCTGGGATCTGGAAGATACTGGCTGCCGTGAACAGGGCCTGGACGTTGGACTCAGACAGTGTGACTCTGGACGTGTAAGCATAGTCCAGGACCAGGTGCATAGACTCAGACTCCACCCCAACAATCCGCACCTCCCTCTGGCTGCTCTCTGTAAGGCCACTGGTGAACATAGACCTGTGTGGGGGGGGGGCATAACATGTAAAGAAAAGCTTCAAGTGCAGGCTAGCCCACACCCAGGTCCATTTATGCCATTACCTCCTCTTGGAGACTCCGATGTCTTAGAGGCAGATCTGCTTTTAAGGCAGAAATTCATCTGATCGGTTGACTGAATGGAGAGGGAGGACCATGCATCAACTCTGAAGACACTTAATATAAGTATAATATTTCAATGGTTTAGTTCAAATCAAAGTTAGGGTAAGGGGTTAAGTTTACAGATGGGGACATTTGCCCAGGGTTTGTGCACTTTCAGAGAACTTATACATTTGAAATTCCAGCTCCTCCCTCTCCAGTGAGTCAACCAATAACCCAAAGACATGTTTGAGTAAGTGAAAGTCATATGCTGAACTGAAATGTATATCACAAATGTAAACAAAAATAAACAAAACCAAACCAAGGACAAATCTGACCTACCTAAAGTAAGGACTGATTGCTGCAAGGACATTTCGATGACATGAAAACGTCTTGCCATGGTCCACTTCAACTACAATATCTGTGAGCTGTGCTTCGTCATACAAGGCTTTGAGCTGCTGAAGGATATTACAGGCATGAATAGCGTCTACCCCACTGTAGGTTGTGTTCGAAGGTGTCCCATTCTGTACTTGTAACAGCTTGCCTACATCTATAAAAAAAAAAACAGAGGTTCAACACATATGATTCATCACAATTGCAACAACGGAAAAATGTGTTTACATTACAAAATACTGTTCCTGAGACTAATGTACTGAGTGACCACCTATTGTAAAGTTACAATGAGTGAAAACAATATTTATAATACACGTGGAGACTAAATGCATATTTCTTTTCATTACACAATTGTATGTGTCACGGTAATAAATTAGATAGAAACAAAAGACATCCGAAACATCGTGGGCTTTCTTAAGTTAGCCAGCCGGTATGGGGATTAGAGACACACAGCATTTATCACCAAAGCAATCCGTCCGTGGCATTACTAGCAGCGGGTGTAAAGCGTTCAACTATATAGCTATTTAATTTAGCCAACTGGCTAGTCGAAAACACGGTCACAGATATCCGTACAGCAAAACTTTAGCTCGCAAAATCTATAGTCACGACGTAACTTATGTTGACATGACAGAGCTTCCAAGTTGCCAACTAAAGTAACTATTTAGCTCCAATAACAATCCTTCACCATTACAAAACGTGGACACGTTAACGTTCGCTAGCTAACCAGACAAAGTAATTTCTTATTTAGCTACCGGAAGATAATATAAGCTAGCTAGCAATTTAACTAGCGAAAAAGATAGCTACAGTAGTTCCTGACTGTTGTAACAGTTTATAATAAGTCAAAATAATCACCCAAAGGCATACATACAATGTAAGCAAAGACTATTATTAGCCGTCATAAAAACTAATGCTGAAATAGTTTACAATTAATTGTGTACTATTTTCACGTTGGCAAGCTTAGCTGGCTGACCTAGCTAACATCAGTGCTATGACTATGAGCTAGCTTTCTAGATTGCCGGCAGCACACACTTGGCATTCGCTTACAACTTCACTTGTAACACGAAGACAGTTAATCGTCACTGTCTCTATGACATAAGACATAGTGTAAACTCAGTGGTTATATAATTTATTATAAATTAGAGGACTTATTTTTGTGCCAAAATAAGTTTGAATCGTTAACCCAAACAATCAAGAACCGCTAACCTCCACTGGCAGCCATTCTCCTTCTTCTTCTGCTTCTTCTCCCTTTTTTTCTTTCTTCTTCTTCCTCATCCTCTTCTTCTTCGTTTCTTTCTTCTTCTTTCAACATTCAATGCCACTTTGGAACTCCCATTTGCGGCACACTACCGCCAACTATTGGTTTGGAGTGTAGACCGAAGGTAGGGATTGGATTCTCTGTCCATCCCTGTCCCACATATCCTTCCCATTTGGTTTTAACGCTGATTCGATGTAACCCTTTTGTTTTACTGATGTAAATTTAACATTATGATGTTTGAGAGTCTGGGTGGCGATAATGTCCAACTCTTAACTTGCCCTTTACTCACCCAAAACAGTAATTTCTTGATATCAACATCACTGTGGTTTCTGGTAACTTTTTGTTGCTTTTTATGCTAACGCCACTTTAAACTCTGAAAAACGAAAAGCTTTATAATTTTATACATTCAAGAAAGCATAGTAAATGTTGGCCTCTATTCTCTATACTCTGTCACTATGAAGGCTGACATGAAACATTACTATAAGCAGAAACCATTTAATTACCTATTATAGAATAACATTCATTTTCAAATAATGAGCGCCATGCCGGTTTGTTTTGACATTGAAAAGAATACACAATCATAGATGTAATGGTAAAATGACCATACAGTAATATAGTAGTGCAATGATCTATGTACAAGTGTGAAAATAAAAGTGTAAACCATTCAAATTAACAGAATTTTCCTAAATGTTCTCAAAACAATATATACTGTATCAGAAAAAAAATCTGATGAATTCAACTGTCCCTGCCCACAAAATGATTAGGATATTGTTGGTCTGTCCTGCAAGTTCAGTCAGTGAAATCGTTTTGTAGTCCAAGTGGTAAAGGTGTAGCTTAATTCACAACCCCTTTTGCAAAAAAAATGAATTCATCCCTATATTTAATTGCTAAAAGTACAAAGACATAAAATATTGAAGCAGAGAATATTTTAGGTTTTTGAAAAATTAACTGCCCATCTTGAATTTGATGCTAGCAACACGTTTCAAAAAAGTTGGGACAGGGGCATGTTTACCACTGTGTTGGATCATGTCTTCTTTTAACAATGTTTTGTAAGCGTTTGGAAACTGAGCAGACAAGTTGCTATAGTTTTGAAAGTTAAATGTATTCCCATTCTTGCTTGATATAGTATTTCAACTGCTCAACAGTTCATGGTCTCCTTTATCCTATTTTTAATTTCATAATGCGCCAAATGTTTTCAATGTGTAACAGGTCTGGACTGCAGCAGGCCAGTTTAGCACCCAGATTATTTTACTACGGAGCCATGCTTCATAATACGTACAGAATAAGGGATGGCAATAAGCAAAGCCTTCCGTCAAAAAGACTTCATCTGAAATGGCAGCATATGTTGCTCCAATACATGTACATATTGTTTTGCATTAATGGTGCCTTCACAGATGTGCAAGTCACCCATGTCATGTGCACTAATGCACCCCCATACCATCACAGATGCTGTTTTTTGAACTGTGCTGATAAGAAGCCAAATGTTCCCTCTCTTCCTTAGCCAGAGGATGCCGCGTCCGCAATTCCCCAAAATAATTTCATATTTTGATTTTTCAGACCACAGGACAGTTTTCCACTTCACCGCAGTCCATCTTAAATGAGCAGGGGCTCAGAGAAGGGTGGCTGTGTTTTTGGGTTTTCTTGTTTATATATGGTTTCTTTGCATGGTAGAGTTTTAACTTGACTTTGTGAACTTACTGTGTTCACAGACAATGCACTTTGGAAATGTAACTGAGCCCATGCAGTGATGATTTCTACTACAGAATTGTATCTGATTTAATGCAGTGCCGTCTGAGGGCCCAAAGATCACTGCCATCTAATATTTATTTTCAGACTTTCTCTGGATTCTCTGATTCTTTTAATGATATTATGTACCATAGATAATGAGATTGCCAAATTCTTTGCAATTGTAAGTTAAAAAATGATATTCCTACATTGTTGCACTATTTGCCTGCACAGTTTTTCAAAGTGGTGAATCAAATCAAATCAATCAAATTTATTTTATAAAGCCCTTTTTACATCAGCAGTTGTCGCAAAGTGCTTTCACCAAACACCCGACCTTAAAACCCCAAGGAGCAAACAACAGTAGTGTTGAACTTCAGTGGCTAGGAAAAACTCCCTATGAGAGCCGAAATTTAGGAAGAAACCTAGACAGGAACCAGGCTCCGAGGGGTGACCAGTCCTGTTCTGGCTGTGCCGGGTGAACATATTAAGAGTCCAAGTTTTAATAGTTCAATGCATGTGGGC
>JACXGJ010005542.1:0-38602 GCA_016801105.1 Esox niger | reverse complement strand
CGTACTCGGTTGTCAAGGGAGAGAGTAATTCAATTGTTTATTGCAGCATATTGATAGTCTATTAGCACATGATGTTACAGGCTCAAACGCTTCCATCTCTCTCAATTGTCCTGTGGGGTAAAAGCTGTATAAATACCTGGAGGGGTGTGTTTACTTAGCAAAGCCAAGACACTAACCCCCACACCAAATGGTCTATGCAAACATTCCTGTGGACACCAGAGCCCAACAGGCCGAATCTTAACTGTCTGTTATTCTCAACATCTAGGCACAATCACTTCTAATGAACCATACATTCATATTGTAGTTGTTAACGCTCAGATCGTACAGCCAGGACGTGACACCTTTGCACATCGACAAACATATAGAGTTGGCCTACTTGCTGACTAATGCTCAATGCACATTCTTTGATTTGCCCCATATACACAACAACATGGTGTTTCTGTCTGTATTGTTGAGGACTGCTTTGTAAAAAGAATTCCAGTGCTTGCCGACTTAACTCTACATGTTATTTTATAGGGTCTAGGACGACTCTGTGAGCGGTTTCCAGTTGTTGCCCACTCAACCACCACATCCCTCAGAGACTTCCTGGTCGTGCCCTCACCAGTTCTCATCAAGCTCTACAAATACCACAGTCAGTACAACGCAGGTAACCATAACTAACACTGTTGTAAGTTCCATAGCATTTATGAGTAAAATCTGTTTCTCTGTACCGGGCAAGGCAATGCCACTTGTTTGTGAGCCACTGCGTGACTGCAGTAGATGTATTTCAGTCAGCTTGTTGTTGTAGTTCTCTCCTAAGGTGCTTAGACTTAACATTTGTATAAGCTGACCGTTAAACAAAACCATATACATTTGTTCTGCTGATGGTCATTTATCGGGCATTTGTAATTATTCAACAAAAACTCATTAATCTAAAACTCAGATGTATCGTGTAGACATGGAACATATCACCGGCTGCAAATAAAGGATTTGCAATGGAAAGTATCATCATGGCTATATCTGTAAAGGTTAAAAAGAATCCAATTGACAGATTCAGTGCACACCGACACACAGAGAGCTTATTACAACATTGATGTCTAACGTTGCCATTTCACAGCCAAATCAACATGGCTCACTAAATATGTCACCGCACAACCTGAAAACTTCCAGATATTCTCACATGTGGTGTTCCATAGCCCAGTTTAAGGGATAGTTCCAACAAAATTACTAATTATTTTAACCTATAGGTACCGTAAGATCTGTGTCATGTACCAGTCCCTTGTTTTTTTGTTGTAAAGGCTATTGATAATTTTAGTGATGCAGAGGCTGTTTGAACAGATAAAAACATTATTTTAGTTATTGATTCCAGTTCTATAGCTATGCAGTTATCTAGCAAGATACAGCACAGTACAGCTACAGCATTACCTCAACAGGTTTTGGTTTGTATAAATCTCTTTCTATTTTTTCTTCTTTGTTTCATTTATTAACTCATTCTCTGTCTCTATCCCTTTCACCAATATCTATCTCCCCCTTTGTCTTTCTCTCTTTCAATGTAGCAGTCAAAGGAGCAGAGATCAGAATCAACGTGACAAATGAGCATTCTCAGTCCACATTTAATGTCCTGTCTCACAGGAAGGACCAGCCTTCAATGTACGAACAGCTTCGTGACATATCCATCGACAACATTTGCAGGTACGCTTGCCCTGAAAATTCTTCCGCCTCCATAGTCGCTGGGCGAAGTGCACACATTGCTCCTTGGGAGGCCAGATGAGCTTCTAACTCTCTATCTCTCACAATCAATTAAATTCAAATAGCTTTGTTGGCATGTAATGTGAAACATAAATATAGCTGCAAGCAGCGATTAAGGGGACCAAGTAATGACAAAAGGTAATGTTGAAGCCCCTTGGAATGTATCTATGGCTGAAACTAAGCAATTGTCTTTACATTTCCAACTTCAACCCAATGTTGGAAGGATGTTTTTTCCTGTCCAATGGTGACCCCATGTAGTTTTTTTACATACTGGTCTGGTTCATAAAACACCTGAAGATCTTCATACATAGATACCAAATGTCAAACTACATCAAGATTGGTCGTTTACTGCCATATGAGTAAGTGTTTTAAGTATTTTTCTAAATATCTTAGATTGCTGAAAATCCATGATGCTGATTTTTCGGGGTCTCAGTGGCTATAATGTTCATAGTGAGGAGACACACCTGGACTGATTTCCAAGACTAGGTCAAAAGGGATGGATTTGGCTTTCAAAAAGTGCCAACTTCACAGGCTTGAGGCTGATTTGCTTGTCTACTGCACCAGAAGTTGTGTTTCTTGACGCTTTACTATATTAATTTGGGTACTTTTACTCAATTTTAACTCAGGAATTTGTAAAAATTAGAGTTTTCTGCCAGAAGAATAATATTAGTGACCTGGAACAAACATAATAGGATTTTGGGATACTGTTAAAACCCTAATGACACACATTGTCAATTGACTTTGATTTCGGAATAACTTAGATTATTACAACAAAACATTCTCAGCACCTGTGTAATAAAAGTATATAGTAGATTAATGTCACACTCACAGACATATAGTGAAAAGCTACACATTGAAAATAGAAATTACAATTTGAAAGGTTAAGTTAAAAATTATATTAAAACTAGCCAAGCTAGATCATGTAGGTAATAAATTAGAGAAGTTACTTCTGTAGATTAATGACAATCACACAATTACTAGAATTGAGTAGTTCTGTTAAAAAAAATGTATTGCTAATTTAGCAAGTTTCTAATAAAATGTTCAATTTCCATTTTTACTTCAATAGAAAATTGAAAAATAAAAGTAACACTGTTTTCAGACACAAATCAAATGCACACATTTTAGTCATTTTTCAGATTCTCTTATCCAGAATGATTTACAATCTGAATTACCATGACAATGAAATATATAGAACGTCATTACAGTGTGACCATTTTTTTTTATATTAAAGCATTTGGTAGACAACTGATAGACCCTCTAACTCTACTTAAATGTCCTAATAGTCTGTCATCAATCTTAGATTATTTAATCTTGACTAATGCTAGAAGAGTGATCTACAGTCTTAAAACAGCTTTGTTAGCTGGCTATAGCGTATCTGTCCAGCACAGCAATGATCAACTTGCTAGCGAACTTCATATAGCTCAGTAAGTAAATTAGCTAGCTACAATACTGCGTACAAAACAGCTGTAAGATGTTTGGTTGTTACAGTGGGGCAAAAAAGTATTTAGTCAGCCACCAATTGTGCAAGTTCTCCCACTTAAAAAGATGAGATGCCTGTCATTTTAATCACAGGCACACTTTAACTCTGAGAGACAAAATTAGAAAAAGAAATCCAGAAAATCACGTTGTAGGATTTTTTAATAAATTTATTGGTAAATTATGGTGGAAAATAAGTATTTGGTCAATAACAAAATGTCATCTCAATACTTTGTTATATTCCCTTTGTTGGCAATGACAGAGGTCAAACATTTTCTGTAAGTCTTCACAAGGTTCACACACTGTTGCTGGTATTTTGGCCCATTCCTCCATGCAGATCTCCTCTAGAGCAATGATGTTTTGGGGCTGTCGCTGGGCAACACGGATTTTCAACTCCCTGCAAAGATTTTCTATGGGGTTGAGATCTGGTGACTGGCTAGGCCACTCCAGGACCTTGAAATGCTTCTTACGAAGCCACTCCTTCGTTGCCCGGGCGGTGTGTTTGGGATCATTGTCATGCTGAAAGACCCAGCCACGTTTCATCTTCAATTCCCTTGCTGATGGAAGGAGGTTTTCACTCAAAATCTCACGATACATGGCCCCATTCATACTTTCCTTTACATGGATCAGTCGTCCTGGTGCCTTTGCAGAAAAACAGCCCCAAAGCATGAGGTTTCTACTCCCATGCTTCACAGTAGGTATGGTGTCCTTTGGATGCAACTCAGCATTCTTTCTCCTCCAAACACGACGAGTTGAGTTTTTACCAAAAAGTTATATTTTGGTTGCATCTGACCATATGACATTCTCCCAATCCTCTTCTGGATCATCCAAATGCTCTCTAGCAAACCTCATACAGGCTTGGACATGTACTGGCTTAAGCAGGGGGACACGTCTGGCGCTGCAGGACCCTGGCGGTATAGTGTGTTCCCGATGGTAGATTTTGTTACTTTGGTCCCAGCTCTCTGCCGGTCATTTACTAGGTCCCCCTGTGTGGTTCTGGAATTTTTGCTCACCATTCTTGTGATCATTTTGACCCCACGGGGTGAGATCTTGCGTGGAGCCCCGGATCGAGCGAGATTATCAGTGGTCTTGTATGTCTTCCATTTTCGTATAATTGCTCCTGCAGTTGACTTCACACCAAGCTGCTTACCTATTGCAGATTCAGTCTTCCCAGCCTGGTGCAGGTCTACAATTTTGTATCTGGTGTCCTTTGACAGCTCTTTGGTCTTGGCCATAGTGGAGTTTGGAGTGTGACTGTTTGAGGTTGTGGACAGGTGTCTTTTATACTGATAACAAGTTCAAAATGTTTGACCTTAATAGGTGGAAGAGGGGAACAATAATGTAATTTTGAAATGTGGAGGGGACAAGGCCCCAGTGAAATCTCTGCCTTTGTAAAGTAACATTTTAAAAAATGTGGCTTTCCAATAGCTTGTTTAAAAGTTTCCATTTCCAGTGTATTTCCAGTGTAAAAAAGATTTGTGTAACATTTAACAAGAAACTAACCTCACTGGGCACACATACTCTAGACAATTTTTTTTAAACACGGAAACAAACGCTTTAGTCAAACATATTACCTGGAATACCCTGAAATATTAGTGTTTTTCTTATACAAGAAATGCGACATATTAAAATAAAGGTCTTTAAAATGATAAAATTTTGAAGAATTATTTTAATAGGGTTAGAATTTACACAGGAATTTATCATCCATAGCCTAAATATTAATTTGGTTTGCACTGGACTCTAGTTTATGGCAGCAGCAATTTCAACTGCCAAGACCAACTTACTGTTCAAAGAGATTTTCCAACACTTAACATTTGCTCTTCCTAATTTAAGAGTTTCTTTAAAATAATAGTCCAATATGAACAAAAAGAATAACGCAAAACATCATGGACTGAATGCTGCCATGCTCCCAATACCCCACCCATTCCTCACTGACTCACAGGCACTGCCATGGCTCCTTCCATAGCCCTCCGTAACTGCTGATAGAACTTCCAACTCAACATTCTAGCAGATTGACACACCCATTACATTAGCTCTTCCTTCAAAATAAAAGTTCCTTTAAAATAATTGTCCAAAATAGAGAAAGAGAATAACACAAATATTGGGACTAGGGACTGAATTCTGCCATATTGTTTGAGATATACATTTTTCATATAGAACTTTTGAATATCATGGTTCAAAGATCCAATCCGTCTAGTGATTTCAGATATTCAGCGATCTCCAAAGAGATGTCTTTAGAGGGTGTATTCTGCAGTTCATAAATGCCCAAAGTGGTGTAGGATCTGAGCATTAACAACTATAATATGAATGTATGGTTCATTAGAAGTGAATGTGCCTAGATATTGAGAATAACAGAAAGTTAAGATTCTCCCTGGGTTACGCTCTGGTAACCACAGGAATGTTTACATCGACCATTTGGTGTGGGGGTTAGTGTCTTGGCTTTGCTAGGTAAACACACCCCTCAAGGTATTTAACAGCTTGTACCCCACATTACAGTTGAGAGAGTAGAGAGAGACAAAGAGAGTAGGGAAGAGTTTAAGCCTGTAACATCATGTGCTAATAGACTATCAATATGCTGCAATAAACATTGAATACTCTCTCCCTTGACAACCGAGTACGCGAGTTATTATTACTACCACTATACGACATGGCTGAATTCTAACAGTGGTCATTGTCATTGTAGCGCCCCTTTACAATCTGTTTGGTTGATTCTGCACAGGTCCATCCATGGACCTGATCTTTAGTGCTGTGTTAGGGCGGAAGTCTCTGATATTCCTGATGGGTAATATAGCCCGACTCAGTGCCACACCCATGTAAAATGTTGCCTATTACGCGTGCATTGTTTGACATACCAAAATACCCAAAAAATTGATTGGTCCCTGGCTCCATCTTAGAGAACAGTGTGCAAATCTGTTCAGTGGTGCCTGAGGAGATGTCGTAAATGAGTTTCTCGAGGACAAATTGTTTGACACAAACTTTTCTTATGTAACTTTTAAAGACAATGGTCCAGTGGTCCTTTACACCAATTGTCAACCAAATCTGTTCACCAGTTTCGTAGATGTTGTTTAAGTGTGTTTTTATTAACGTCAAAATTGTGAGAAACATCAGTGATGTTTATAGCATCCCCAAGAGGTATTTCTGTATGGGACCTTTCTGTCCATTCCTGATAGACGCATTAATGAGTATATTTTGTTTCGTAGCTGTTTGATGTTACATTTTGGATGAGTGAACTTTTAAAGCAGTAAACCCCCGAGCTGAATTTCATTCGCTGATTTCGGCCATACTATTTCAGATTTCAACTTTTCTTATATACCTTTGAAAGATTATTGTTCAAAGGTCCTTCACACCAATCCGCATGGAAAGGTACAGTGATCTGTTAATTTTTTACGAGGGGGTGGTGTGTGTGCGTGCATATATACATACACAGATTTTTGTTTTATTTTGGTGGATGTGTTTATCTACTAGTGTGTGAAGGGTGCAAATATGACTGGTTGTTCTATGGTTTGGTATAAATCGAATGTGGCTTGTACTCATGATATTTAGTTTATGAAGGAAGTCAAGAACTCTTAACATTTATAATACTGCAGAAAACTGTTCACACACGCCTCTAATTGTTAGGGTCAAATTTGTCTCTGTTTTTAAAGACTGCTGTTATGTCTTTGCTTACAAATGTCAGGATCAAATTAAACCACTTGAAGGCCAATGTGTGTTTTTCACTTGTTAGTTTAAGCATCTCTTTTGAGATCCCGTAATGTCCATATGCTTTTTTGCTGGACTGCGCAAGCCGATCCGGCCAAGAAGAGCGAATGTCTTTTACTGCATGTCTGGCCGACTGACGGACTGACTGACTACCCCTTGTAAAACAGCGTAGTGGTTTGAGACCCTGATTTCAATGCTGGGGACTGGTTTTTGAGCCTCGTCGCAGTCAAAACAAATTATGCATTAGGATTTGTTCAGGATTGACAAAAACTTTGCTGGCCACAACCTTCAGAAGCTGTTAAAGTAAGCCTACAATAAAATTATTTGTATTCAGACTATTTCTGAAGTGGAGGGTTTTCCACGAATCTCTCATCTTTTCACTTGACAAAAAAGTCAGTTATTGTCATTGATAGTTATTGTATCAATGAACTTCTTCCATTTTCTAATAATTGTGCCAAAATGCTCATTATTTAAAAATCAAACAATGTGATTTTCTGAATTTTTGTTTTAGATTCCGTCTCTCACAGTTGAAATGTACCTATGGTAAAAATTACAGACCTCTACATGCTTTGTAAGTAGGAAATCCTGCAAAATCAGCAGTGTATCAAATACTTGTTCTCCCCACTGTATATGCACTGTAAACAACAAGTTTGTAAAAAAAAATATTTTTTTTGTCCTGAAATAAAGCAGCACTTCGGTGGTGTGGCAGTACTTTGGATTTGCAACCACAGATGTACCTAAGGTGTTGTGCAAGGCCTGTATAAGGTGTTGTGCAAGGCCTGTCGTGGAACAGTCACAACATCAACGAAACACCACAAACCTTTATCAGCACTTAAACACACTACAGGCAGCTGTATAATGAGTGTATTACCAGAATGTCTAATAGGCTGAAACAAACTACTGTTTCTCGCTGGTCTCAGCCACAATGTCTTCGCTGCTATATTATTGTGCTGGGGGAGTTGGGTCTACATTTTCCCTGTTTTCTGTCATTTTAAACTTAGGAGGACATGAGGTCTTGACCCACACCTGCAGAGTACCAGGCTTGACTAATTGCGGTCCCTGTCCAAAGTCCTCCTGGATGTGTTGCCGATCAAGACGATACCTAACAATTTCAGCTGCCACTCTGTTGACCCCCCCCCTTGTGTCTGTCCCTGTCCTTGTCCATCTGGTCATGCCTCCGTTCTGGACAAGGTTTAAATAGACTCTGGGCTCAGCCCACATGCATTGAACTATTACAATTTGGACACTTAATATGTTCACCCAGCACAGCCAGAAGAGGACTGGTCACCCCTCTGAGCCTGGTTCCTCACGCTTCTTCCTAAATTTTTGCCTTCTTAGGGAGTTTTTCCTAGCCACTGAAGTTCAACAATACTGTTGTTTGCTCCTTGGAGTTTAAGGCTGGGTGTTTTGTGAAAGCACTTTGTGACAACTTCTGATGTAAACAGGGCTTTATAAAATACATTTGATTGATTGATATTTCTCAGTCCTTTGCGACTGCAACTCCTTATGAATGGCGCTCGCGAAGGCACTGCGAAGTATTGAACGCCTCATTAAAGACATGGTGTCCTTTAACACTGTGACCAAAGATTGGTTTCAAAACCTAATCTGAATGCTGGATAAAAGATATTCAGTTTCCTCCCGCACATACTTCATTCAAGTTGCCCTCCAAGGACTGTACGCAGAATGTAGGAAAAAAGTTGAGACGGAGCTTAATATTGTGGAGTTTTACGCCAGAGCAACCGATTTGTGGTCTAACAGGATGACCAAGCCGTACTGAAGTCTCACCGTACACATAAAAAATTATGACTTTCAGTTGAAGAGTTGCTGTATGCAAATGGCATATTTTCCTGTTGACCACATGGGAGAAAATATTGCCTGTGGACACGGAGTTAGTATCCAGCTGGCATCTGAAAGAAGAGAGCCTGATGTGCATCACTGCTGATAACAAATCCAACATTTTCAAAGCTGTGGAACTAAATCTGTGGCCACAGGCTGCATCTTGTGATTGGTAATTGTTGCTCTGTCTCTGTCTGTCTCTCTGTCTGTCTCTCTGTCTGTCTCTCTGTCTGTCTCTCTGTCTGTCTGTCTCTCTGTCTGTCTGTCTCTCTGTCTGTCTGTCTCTCTGTCTGTCTCTCTGTCTGTCTCTCTGTCTGTCTCTGTCTCTGTCTCTGTCTCTGTCTCTCTGTTTTTTAGATATTATTGTTTGAAAGCACATTCAGATGTATTGTTTGTATGATAAGTTTGATATAAATATTCATTATTAATAATATTAACCCCCATAACAATATTTGTTTTATTTATTGTGGTTAATTGCATTGTTTTCAGTGTGGAACCTTGTCCTGTTGCCAGAAAAATGCTATAAAAGAAAGCCTGAAGTTTGTCATTATTGTTGTTTTTGTGGTTATAAAATCTTCAGTCTGAAGAATCTTACACAATGAAGAACATTTTGTGAAAGATGACCGTAAATTAAAACATTTGGTTGGCCATTTCTCGCCCAGTTGGAAAATGAATATCCAACTGGGTAAGGCCACAGCAAGAGTTAAATCTGCTGGAGCACTTGTTGATTGCAGAGTATCAATCTAGATAGGGCTCAAGGCAGAGGATGATTGGGAGAGTGTTGGAGCAGAAGACTGCCTTGTTTCAGGTCCTCTGTGAAGACAGGTAGACGCATCACCTAATCCCCACTTGGCAGGATACAGATTTCCTCAAATCAAGGAACAATAACCTGTACAGATACCCTCTCTGGTGAAGAGTATGTAAGTGTGTCATACCTGAAGCCAGTCCTGCATCTCCTGAGAACATCAGCTTTGGCTGTAAATGTCAAGGACACACCCCTTACCAAGGACATAAAGAGCCCTTGGCCAAATGGAGGATAAATACAGTGACCCAGCCAGACAGGAACTTCTGGACATCACTTAGTTCCTTGATCCAAGATTCAACTACATAAGTGCAGAGAATACTCAAACACATACCTATGATCAGTAAAACCAGAAAAACTGATAATTTTGTGGTGGTCTCTTGATTTTTTTCTAGAGCTGTATGTACCATTTATAAAGAACCCATGAGTGAGCAGGCAAACACATCTTTTATTTTGTATGGGATTCACATTCACCGGTAGGTTATAATAGAATGTCAAAAATAATTGAACAAAACATGGCAACACAGAAAAAAAATGAACTGATCCCTGTTCTTAATATTGTGTAGTGCCCGCTTTAGCATCAATGACAGCGTGCAGTCTTTCGTAAGTTTTTTTATGTGGCTTCATATTCTTGCAGGTGGTACTGTTGCCCATTCGTCTTGGCTAAATGCCTCCAGGTCATACAAGGTCTTTGGTCGTCTTGCATGAACAGCATGTTTGTAATCTCTCCAGAGTAGCTTGATGATATTAAGGTCAGGAGACTGTGATGGCCACTCCAGAACCTTCACCTTATTCTACTGTAGCCACTGGATGGTCAACTTGGCCTTGTGCTTAGGGTCATTGTCAAGCTAGAATGTCCAAGAATGTCCCATGCGCAGCTTGTTTGCCAGTATTTTCTAAAAACATGCGTAATTCATTTTGCCATACATTTTCACAAGATTCCCTGTGCCTTTAGTTATACCCCCCCAAAACATCAGTGAGCCACCAACATGCTTTAGAGTGAGGATGGTATTCTTTTCACTATAGGTCTTCTTGACCCCTCTCCAAACATAGCATTTTCGCTTGTGACCATTAAGCTGTATTTTGGTCTTGTCACACCAAATTACAGTGTACCAGAAGCTGGGAGGCATGTCAAGGTGTTGTGGGGCATAATGTAACCAAGCTTTTTTGTTGCCTTGGCGTAGTAAAGGCTTCTTTCTGGCAACTCGACCATGCAGCTTATATGTGTTCGAGTATCGTTGTAGTGTGTTCCTTGAAACAACCACATTGTCTTTTTCCAGAGTAACCTGTATGTCTCCTGAGGTTACCTGTGGGGTTTTCTTTGTCTCCTGAACATTTCTTCCTGCAGTTTTGGCTGAAAACTTTCTTGGTCTACCTGACCTTGGCTTGGTATAAAGAGATCTCAGAATTTTCCACTTGTGATTGAACCGTGCTGACTGGCATTTGCAAGGGTTTGGATGTCATTTTATATCCTTTTCCATCTTTATAAAGTCCCAGTACCTTGTTATGCAGGTCTTTTGACAATTATTTTCTGCTCGTCATGTCTGAGTATCTAGCCTGCTCAGTGCATCCACGTGAGAACTATCAAACTCATTGACCTTTCATACACAGACACTAATTGCAATTGAAAAGCCTCAGTTGTGGGAAATTTTTAGCATGTAATTCATGAACATAATGAACATGTACTGTTTTAGAAGCATTTCACAGTGAAAATTGAACTGAAGCTTGACTTAAAAATAATTAATTGCAAATCAAATTGCAGTCGTAATACCTATCTGAATAATCGCAATTAGATATTTTCCCCAAATCATTCAGCCCTTGTAATCAGTCAGCAAACAAGAGTTTTCTCGCTGGATTTATGTTTAAAAGAAAATCTTCCTATTTCAGGTTTTATTTCAGAAGGGAGTTCTGAAGCACCATAGACACTAGCACAATAGAGCTGTAGATCGGCTGATGTCATAGATCCAGTGTGAATCTGAATGGAACAATTTGGCGGCCATCTTAACTGGGACCTGTTCTAAAAAATATACAATACATAGATATGGTACAAGAAGCATTTTAGTTCTTATAACAGTTACATATCCTTAATCAAATATAAATAACCACTGTCATGCATAGCATAATGCATAAAATGACTTAACAGACATCAATTTTAAATGGTTTTCAATAATTTATTCATTTCAGAGTATAAAATGGCTATGGTCTAATCCAGGAAGATACAGGATAGTACCTTAACAGTACTAACTAACTTTACAGTACAAATGTATATTTCTTTATTTCCAAAGATAACAATTAACTGTACATATGAATATTATAAGTTAATTTCATTTTAGAAATCATTGTTTTAGTTACAGTATGCTATACGGAGAAGGCTAACTCACTTAATTTGGTATGCTAACAGTAGCATATTAATTGAATAGGAGTAACAAGGCTCCTTTTATTTATAAAGCAAATTTAAAACAACCGTCGTTGACCAAACTGTTGAACAGGACAAAATATCAAAGTATACAAAAAATATGAAATTTACAGGAAAAAGAAATACATAGATACACATAAGACACAGACAAAATAGCAGCACATACATTTAATGCCAAATCAGCTAGGATTAAAAGCCAGAGCTTATCTAGTTTGAAGGAGCTATCAAAGATAAAACCAAGATTCTTAACAAATGGTCTACTATAAGAGGCTAAAGGGCCTAGGGTACCAAGAGCATCAAGAGCAATACCTTGTCCACACATAAGAATCTCTGTCTTCATTTCATTGAAAGTAAGAAAGTTTAGCGCCAAAGTGATTTTGATGTCCTTTAAGCAGTGTAAGATAGGCTGGACAGAGTCATTAGATGTTGCCTTTATTGGCATGTACATTTGTGCCTCACACAACAATGAAAGGAGATATTGTTTTTCTTGAAAATGGACTCCAAGGGTATCATATATAGTGAAAAAAGGATGTGGCCTAAAATGGAGCCTTGGGTGTTCCCACAAGTGAGAGATGGCGTGGTTGATGAGAATTCGGCTAGGTGGACCGAAAAACTCCTATCAGTCAGGTATCACACGAATCATTTCAGGACAGTTACTTTGATGCCAATGGACTGTTCAATGTGTTTCAAGAGAATCCTATGATCCACTATGTCAAAGGCTGCAGACAGGTCCAGAAGCACCAGAAAGTGCAGGGATCCCTGTGTTTCAAGGAGATCATTAAAAACTCTTTAAGAGTGCCATTTCAGTACTATGACATGGCTTGTGACCAGACAAATCGGTTGATGCATATCATAATTTTCAAAAAACATTGTCAATTGGTTAAGAAATACTCTCTAGTACTTAAGAGAGAAAAGGTAGCTTAGAGATGGGCCTAAAATTTGAGAGATTTTAGAGGATCCAGGTTTATTTTTTATCAAGAGGCTGTACTACAGCATGTTTAAAAGCATCTGGAACACACCCAGATATAAGGCAAGTATTCATCCAAATAGGAATACAGGACCAACCGTATCAAAACATAGTTTAAAAGATGAGGGAATGGTTTCCAGGGGACAGTTTGTGGGGCGCATGGTACGAACTACCTTTGCTAATAATGAATGTGATACAGGCTCAAACTGATTTAAGACAGCTGAGAACGTTGAGGGGGTAGAAGTGTCTAGGGCAATAATTTTTACAGAGCAGTAATCTTTCCAATAAAACATGTTTTAAAATCCTCACACAATTTGGCTGATGGAACAACACAAGCTGCAATCAGAGAGTTAGGAGAGTTGAAGAGAACCTGATTGTTGCTGGAAACAAGGTTTGATAGAAATTGTGCGTTTGCAGCTTTAACAGCTCTCATAGTTAGTATAGCAGTCATGTAGCATTCCTAGGGAAACCTTGAGTATATCCTTATTTTTCTAAGTGAACGTCTGAGGGTGTGGGTATTGTCGAGTCTAAGATATCAGTGCTAAGAGCACAGCTATCATCTAGATTACACAACATAGACACATTTTTCTGTTGCTTTTAGTTAAACAACATTAAGGGGTTAATCGCACGCAGTTTACATGCAGGAACACAATTTTCAGCCTTATAAAATAAATAAAACAGGCAGGTGATCTGATGTACAAATATCACACATTTCTGTGACAGGGACACAAACTGTAAGACAACACCATGTCTATTGTGTGTCTCTTTTTTCATGTGTTGGACTAGTCACTGACTGAATGAGATTGAAGGAGTCTATAAGACTAAAATCCTTGACCAAAGGCCTATTTTCACAGCAAACATATATATTAAAATCACAATAAAAAATAATCAAAATCAACATAATCGCAGCCAAAAAGTCAGCAAAGTCCATAAAAAAATCCTTATTGGCTTTAGGTGGCAATACACCACCGCGCACAGTGTGGGAAAAGGATGGTTAAGCCCTCCACCTTTGCCAGTATTCCTAGGGGAGCTGAGGAAATGACACTCCGGAGGAAGAAGTTAAGACAGAGGAGTAAACTCACCAGCATGGAGTCAGGTCTCTGTCAAAAACAAGAAGTCCAACTCACAAGTAGTAAAAAAGTAATTGAGCAGGAATGTCTTATTTGTGAGTGCTCCTAATCTCAGCTCGTTACCTGTATAAAAGACACCTGGGAGACAGAATTCTTTCTGATTGAGAGGGGATCAAATACTCATTAAAATACTCATTTGTCATTCTGTCTCTCACTGTTCAAATAAACCTACCATTAAAATTATAGACAGATAATTTATTCGTCAGTGGGCAAATGTACAAAATCAGCAGGAGATCAAATACTGCACTGCCACAGTACCCATGTTGCTACGGTTACAGGTGAACAAATACAACGGCTGACTAAAGAGGCTAAAGATTATGATGTTTTATGCTTTTGCTTCTTGATCTTTGTTTGCCTGGTAATATTGGTTATATTTAAACATATTTTTTTATCTGCCATATTGCTCTTAACATTCCGAAAAGTTATAATGAGTCAGAGGAAATTAGGAGCTGTTTCTCAGCATGACTTTTTCCCCCTCTTTCTCTCTGTCCTTTTCTCTCTATATGTCTTTGTGTCTCTCTTTGTCTCTACTTCAGGTGTCTGATGGCAGGGTTAACTATGGACCCAGTCATAGTAGAGGCTTTTCTGGCCAGCCTGTCCAACCGTCTGTATATATCCCAAGAAAATGATAAGTAAGTACGATTATTTTATTATCCATTTAAACAAGATGATAAAAATTTTTGGGCAGTCATAGTTTTGTATGTTGTAAAAAGTTTTTTTTGTTGATCAGGAAAATATCCACAGTTAGAGTTGTAAAACTCAGGCATGCGTATTTTTTTTGTCTTTTGTTGTTGCCTAATAATTGCCACTGGCTCCTTGCATGGCAATGTCAGCTTTTATAACATTGACGATTCACTTTTGATTATATTTCCACACCCATCAAGAATGAGACTAGTTGGCCTTTGGTGTCCAGCGGTCTGTATCCATTAACTTTAAAAAGGCCTGAAAATATATCTTGAACTAACAATTATGTTTGAATCCTGCTCATAGCTTAGCTACAATGTCTTCAGCCAGTGACGCTGACGGGGGGGACAACCGGTAATGTTGTCCCAGGCCCAGGCGTTGGGGGGGCCCATTTGGTTGGCTTAAGTATAATTATTTATTAGTCAATCAGTCTTGGTATTTAGTACTGCCTAGCTAAAACATTAAACAATAAACGTTTATGTCCTGTTTTATGAACAGTAACATCATTGCTATTTATAAATTTTCTGGGCCCATGGTTTGGGTGCTAAACGTTCAATTTTGTCCCGGGCCCTGGGATTCCTGTCGGCATCCCTGTCTGCAGCAATGCTATTATTACAAATTTGACATCTTGAAATATTTGGGGAAGAAATTTTGAGTAAGAAAAGGGACATTAGTTTACATTTTTCCACAGACTGAATGCTGATTCATGTGTAAGATTTAAGATCCTTCTATGATTCAATTATGCAATTAGTCTACTTCTGTAAATCTTATCCAGAGCAACTTACAGTTAATCCGTTATTGTATTTTAGCTCAGTAGGACAACCATACTACCCGGTAGTAGTTTATTTGAAATAATTACAATTAACAAAATTGTGCAAAATGTACAGATATTTCTGGTTACACTATTGAACAGCATTACAATTGTCTTTTTATGAATGAGAGGAGATGTATATCTAGATGGATTTGGTAGCAAAACCGTAGTTCATGTATAAAAGTATCACTACAAAACAAATTAGTGTTATGGCACACTTTTAATGTAATTTACTGTTCTAATTCACACATCAGTTATGCTGTTATTCAATTCCAATGCCAGCCCTGATGATGATGGTGATGATGACGACCCTTTACACCATTCTTTTTTTTTAATGATGGCACTAATAGTGGGTCAGCAGATATCCTAGTGGAAGTGGGTCAGTAGCTAAAAGGTTGCTGGTTTAAATCCCTGGGCCAAAATGATGAATAATCTTTGCTATTGAGCTAGTCACTTGGGTGTTTAGTTTACGGTTGACCCAGCCAACAGGCTGGGTCAACCATAAACTAAAAATACAGTTCATATGGTAACCAAATCCTGGAATTTGAATACATTATAGACAAATACATTGATATAGTGTTTTATTGTTGCCTTTACTTCTTAGAAACTAAATTGAGAGGGTAATTTCATTTCTGATGATATCAGAGGTCACCAGGTGGAAAAGCTTGGCGTTTTCAATTAGTAATTACTAGTTTGTATGCTGGTGAAGTTGATTCTTCCCTTTGGTGATACATTGGCATTTCTCACATGTGCGACACAACAGAGGCACTTCCCATGATTGACACCCACTCTGACAAATCACCTGTTTCCCTCCCCAAGAGAGGCCCATCTGATTCCGGACCACACCATCAGGGCTCTGGGTCACATTGCAGTGGCTCTGAGAGACACCCCCCGGGTCATGGAGCCCATCCTGCAGATCCTGCAGCAGAAGTTCTGTCAGCCAAACTCCCCACTCGACGTTTTAATCATCGACCAATTAGGCTGCATGGTCATAACGGGCAATGTGAGTCGTCCACACTCGCAGGAATGCATCATTTCACGCTTGAGCAATGTATTGCTTCATTGGTAGAGCTTGCAGTGCCGAGTGTAGTGTGTTTAATTCCTGCTGGGGACACATGGTAGTAAATAAAATTGGAAGTTGCCTTAGTGGCTGTAGGTGTCAGCTAAATGTCATTGGTTTTCTCCACAGCAATACATCTACCAGGAAGTTTGGAATCTTTTCCAGCAGATCAGTGTGAAAGCCAGCTCAGTTGTGTACTCTGCCACCAAGGACTATAGAGATCATGGATACAGGTGGGGAATGGAGGGCATTTTTAAGAGAATATAATTACAACATGGGTGTCAAAAGTGCAACATATATGCAATGTGTGATAAGGGATATAAAGTTTTTTGTTTATTTTTTTTTTCTCTGCAGACACTGCTCCCTGGCAGTGATTAATGCCCTGGCCAATATCGCAGCCAACCTCCAGCAGGGTGAGCTGTTGGTTGATGAACTGATGGTTAATCTCCTGGAGCTTTTTGTCCAGCTGGGTCTGGAGGGCAAGAGAGCCAGTGAGAGGGCCTCAGAAAAAGGCCCTGCACTAAAGGTACAGACGCTTACTTCATTTAGTTCAACTTTGACAATTTTGTCATTTACGAGAAGCTGTAATCCTGATCGACATCCAGTTTGTGCCATCTGTGACAGCAATTTCTAATGTCCAAAGTGTTTATGAAAATGGTAGATAAGACAGACGAGAATCACAATTAACAGTTTATTCTTGCAAGGAGAGAGTACCCAGGTTAAAAAGTTACAGTGAATAATCTCTGTATCAATACTGGACAATCATCAGTACTTAAAGGGGGGGGGGGGGGGGGGGGGGGGGTGTGGTAAGTTTCTGCACAGCTGTCCTATGTCAATAAAACACACTCCCTTTGTTCTATCACTACCCAGGATTCAAACAATGGCCAGGCTGTCCTCCCCCTATGAACAAACGTTTCAACTCTAAAGGGACAGAGCATCTGGACAGAGAACAGATAAACCTGATAGTTTACGCAGATAGGCAGAGTTACGTGTAACCCTATAGTTTGCTGATACCAGTCAATGCTGTCCCTAAGCAAATGCCAGATCCCCCACTCCCACATTCCTTTTCATATTAACATGGAAACTCAATACTTTAATCAGTAAGAATAAATCAGTTCAAGAAATGTCCCTGACACATCATGTTGAGATTGATAGGTGGGACAACTCAAATAACTCTGTAATAGTTAGTGCACCATACCAAATGAACTAGCAATTGGAAAATTCTGTGCTATGGAAAACAGTGACACCAGGTGATCTGAAAAAAAATGTGTGAACCATATTATTAATCAGAAGAATTTTGGAATCTATGTGAATAGATATTAAAGTAATCTTATTCTGTCTTCCAGGCCTCTAGCAGTGCTGGTAATCTTGGAGTCTTAATTCCAGTCATTGCTGTGGTAAGTACTGTATACTGTTTGTGCAAATTGTCCTATTGGATCTGAATTATTGAGTTGAACAAATGGCAATCCAATCACTTATTGGTAGTCAGATAGGTTGAACTAGTGGGTGATCTGATGCACTTTTATTGAAATTGTCTGGTGTGTAGGATCTAAATGCCATCACAATCCAACCCAAACAGATCCAAGCTTGTTAGTGGACAACTCCGATGACAAATATTCACTCTACTTGTAATAGTGGTCTTGGGGTTTGTAGCTTAGAGTTTTTGTGTTCACATTGGAATGCTGACTGTATTTGTAAGATTCCTGTATTTTAGGTCCACGGATACACAAAAACAAAATGGGGCGTTATTATACAGCTATATTTCACATTCACCTTTTAAGATGTCCAGAAAGTTCACCTTTTAAAGCTCTTTTAATGTGCACAACACAGATTAGCCTATGAATAGCCTATGCCGTTTAAAATTGTATGTGGTCACAGTAATAAGTGTTTAGTTTTCCTACTCAAATTGCTTAGACTGTAGATGTAAGGTGAGATGGAAAATTAATTTTCAGCAAACAGGAATAGGTTAGCATTCCCATTGTAGATTTTGCAGGATTGATTTAATGACAAATATTTTGGCTTCCTTCTGATAAATACTTGCTGAAAAAGGACAATAAAAGAATAGAGGCCAGGCTTACCTAACCAAAGCATGTATTGCTGTCTTACCGTTTCCATAAACCTCTTATAGTTTTAAAAAAACATTATGTAAATGTGAAATTCTGGCAGAGTAAATAAACTATTATCTAAATTAGTAAATGTTGGTGAACTTTGCACTGAAGTGGCACTTTAGCTCTTTGAGGGATTGACGACACGTCCTATGAAGATTAGGCAGTCTGTGCGGTGTTCATAGATGAGGAAGAGGAAGGGCCTGTCGATGATGAAGCGGATCTGAGATGATAGGGGCATGAAGCCCACTTGGGTCAGAGCTGCCGCCTCCGTCCCCTCCTCATTAACAGTGATTGTCCCCTGGTGCTTCAGCTGGTATAGAGACAAGAGAGAACCAATATATTTAAACCAGTGGTTGCCTCATCTGAGTTTTTTGTCTTGCTGAGCACTGTCAGGGAACATTGTAGTGTTTGCCACCCTTTGGGGTTGTTTACCTGGTTAATGCCAATCTTCTCTGAAGTCATCTCATTAAAGTCACCCGTCTTCTCAAACAAGTCAGTGAGACCCATTTTCTTAAGGTTGTTTATGAGATCATAACTCTGCTCCAGCTTAAACCTCGGGAACACCACCTCACGTGTCCTGGGTGAGAAAACCGCACAGAATATGCTCTTTTAAACCCATATAAGATAAATGACGATTGTAGGACCGGACTGCAGTAAAAAGACTTATATAAATATATATTATGGGGTGTGTATTGGCAAGTACCTTGCGATACGTTATACATCACGATGCACTTTACAATTCAGAACATCATGATTCATCATGATATCACAACTGAGTCACGGTTCCTACTGAAATGCTAAAGAAAACCTCAAATAATATTAGGTATATATACTTTAAAGGACAAGCTTTAGCATATATAATAAAAGAGCCACTCAATTCAAAGTTACTTAGAACTTCTGAATTTAATATTAAGGATTGACCTTCAAGACAGTTTTACTTTAGCTGTGTACAATTCTGAAAAGTACTTTCTTAGCAAAATCTTGTGAAATGTAATATAAATATTTTAATAAATTAAAGAGATGTTAAAATATCCAAAGGGCTGAAGTGTGTAATTTTGAAAACCTCAGCTAAGCTAATTTGTTGCACAGAGCAACCTTTAGCAGTGTATTGTAATTATTTTGGGAAATTTAAACAACAGGTATACTAGTTACTGAGAAAAACTGCTACATATATGAATGACTTCTGAGTAGGGGTGGGTATTAGCAAGTACTTTGTGATACTATACATCATGATACACATTACGATTCAATATCACAAAATCACAACTGAATACAATGCTTTCTGTTACAAGACTGAGCAAGCAACCATTTGAGCTGCACAGCTGATGTGTTAGTCTCTAAAGTTATCACAAGAGGGTTGCTGTTGTCATCTAAAAGATACTACCAACATTTCACAACATCAAGTATGGATAACACAAAATGTATAGCCAAAGTTTATTTCCTACTCACCTCGACATGATTATCACTGTCAAGGACATTTCTAACCTCGTATCACCAAACAACACAGAAACAATTCATTCTAACGTAAAAAGTCGTGGCCGCTTTTGCGCTAGCAATTTCAGTAAGGAAATGACAGCATTCCCTTTTCTGGTTTATTATTAATGACGACATGGGAAAATTGCTTGAGCTGAACTAAAATGTTAATTGGCCCCCTCTGAATAAATCAATATATCGGTCAATATATTTTCGAATTTTTTTGTCCACCTTTCCATCACAACTGAACTTTTTACAAACTGTATAGAAATTGTATAGACTCAGTTCATTTGGCAGCATGTTTGGTTGAGTTTGATGCTTTGAACGTAACTCGCACATCTGAAGCAAGCTGACTTCTATATGTAGTAGCAAACGTTTCTAGTGGTTGGGAGAAGTGAATCCTTTACATAAAAAAAGTTATCTTTATATTCAAGATTCAGACTTTGATCGTCCATGAACAGCATTCTCACATATGTGTTCCTCTTGTCCAGATGAGAGAGTGCAGAGTGGAGGATCAGAGTAATGGCATCCTTTCTGGATCTGTTATGTCTGTAGTAAAACTGCAGCAGGTCAAGTGTTACAGGCATGGAGTCTGTGACGCCAATCAAGCACTTAGTGATGATTGGCGTGAGTGCTACAGGGCGGTAGTCATTCATGCAGAGGACTATTTGCTTTTTTGGCACAGTAACAATGATGGACTTTTTGAAACAGGTGTGGACCACAGACGGACGTAGCGATAGGATGAAGATATCAGTAAAGACTTCAGCCAGTTGGTCTGCATAAACCTTTAGAACATGGCCTGGGATGTTGTCTGGTCCAGGAGCCTTGCGGTGTTAATCCTTTTTAGGGCTTTGCAAACGTCTGCCTTCGGCATGTGTAAAGGGCAGCTGTCCTGGTCCATTTGAGTGTCCATGCCAGGATAATGTTCTGTAAGCGAGCATAGAAACAGTTCAGTTCCTCTGGGAGAGAAGCCGGCACTTCCCCCACACTGCCTGAAAAGCCTTAATAGTCAGTGATGGTTCTCAGACCACTCCACATGTTCCTGGTATTGGAGCCCTGGTGGTGAGATTCTACTTTGACCCTGTATTGGCTTTTTGCAGTTTTTATTGCCTTCCTTAGGTCAAACCGGGATTTCTTATAGTTGTCTTTGCTGCTGGAGTTGAATGCTGTAGTTAGTCCGTGCCTTAAGCATGGCACGAATACCACTGTTGAGCCAATGTTTTTGATTAGGAAATAATTTTATAGTTGTATTGGGTACAGTGCATTTGCAAATAAAACCGGTCACAGGCTCTGTGTTTTCATTGATAATGCCTCCAGACTCCTCAAAATATTTCCCAGTCTGTAGTGATGAAACAGTCACGTAAATCGGCATCCGATTCGTCTGTCCATCGTTGAATGGACCTCAAAACTGGCTTCTCTTGTTTTAGCCTCTGCCTGTAAGCAGGGAGCACCGGTATCAATGCATGGTCTGATTTGCTCAAAGCAGGACGGGAGACGGCCTTAAATCCATTTAATGAAATGGAGAGTAGACATTGTCAAGAGTGTTGGTCCCACATGTTTTTTTATTTCTGTAGGACTTTGCTTGTATTGGCACCATAAAAATTGCCCGCAACAATAAAGGCAGGTCCAGGTATAAACATTAAAGCCTATAAATAACTCAAAAAATTTCAGTGGCAGTACTAACGGTTTTAACCAGCAAATTGTTCGTCTATACGGAATAATTCATTACGCTTACATCGCTTCGCCAGCGAGAACATACGAACTCGGAACCTATCGTTCTCAATTCCGCTTCTCTAACCACTATGCTATTTAACAAGGGATAGTCAACCAACCAGCCAGTCAGCCAGCTAACCAGCCACCCACTCTCTCAGTAAGAGACATTCCCTCTTCTTAGTTAGTTCTGCTAACACGGCAAAAACAAATACTCAAACGAAAGTATCAAAACAACATCATAATAATTAACATTGAAAAACATGAAGTTTTCATAGGAAGTTGTAAGGCTAAACAGTGCGGTTAAGTCTTATGCATGTGAAGAGAGAAGTGTTTTTAACCTGGATGTAAAAATGTATACTTTTGGGACACATCTAAGATTTCCTGGTAGTTTAATCCAGTTGTGTGCAGCACAACTGCTAAACGCAGCTTTGCTATATTTAGTTTGAACTATACAAGCTGACCCTTTGTTCATGGATATAACAGCCCTGCTTGGTTTATATTCTTCAAACATATCAGAAATGTATATGGCGCCTAAACCATTCAGTAATTTTTTAACTAAAAGCACCACTTAAAAATCTATTCTGTAACAGACTGGAAGCCAGTGCAAAGATTAAGAACCGTACTGAGTGCTCTATTCTCTTGGTCTTGGTTAACGTTCTAGTAGCAGCGTTCTGAATCAGCTGCAGCTGTTTTGCAGTCTTTTTGGGGACTTGCAGTTGTCAACCCTACTAAAGATAATAGCCTTGATGAGCTTCTCTTGGTCATTTTGGGATACCAAGCCCTTGATTCTGGCTATATTTTTAAGAAAATAGAATGCTTTTCTGCTGACCGCTTTGATAGACATCACATTTAACTGTCATATCAGAACGCCAAGATTACGCACTTACTCCCTGCTTAATTTTTAGGGCCCAAGAATCCAGCTCTTTACTGACAGTATTCAGCCATATAACATTGAAATCTTCTATCAGGGCCGTTTCAGTACTGTGCTGAGGTTGGAAGCCTGACTGAAATTTGTCTGAGACAGCTTGAGTTCACAAAATTACTGATTTTTTTAAGACAACCTTCTCAATGATCTTGGCTATGAAAGGGAGATTTGATATAGGTCTATAGCTGTTCAATATGTCCAGTGTACTCTTTTTTTAATAGGGGCTTAAGCTTAGCTGTTTTTTGAGGTGTTTCGAAAATGTCTGATTACAGAGAGCTGTTAACTATCAGCTGTAGGTCCATTGTTATAGAGTTAAAAATCTTTTAAGTCTGATGGCAGTGTTTCCAGACAACACGTGGAAGCTTTAGGATGTAGAACTGTTTCTTCTAGAGATTTTTTTATCAATTGTATTAAATTGCGACATAATAAACAGGTTATGTCTTGGTGGTTGTAGTGATGGTCAAGCGTCCTTGTTAGACTGGGTTGTTCTGATGGTCCATATACTTTAAACATTTTCACTAAAGAAACATGCAAATTCATTACATTTCACAGTGGACATGCGTTCTGATTCTATCTGCTTTACTGGGTTTGTAAGCTTGTTGACCATGACAAATAGAGTGCGGGTACTATTGATATTCTTGTTAATCATTCCCAATAAATGTTGCTGTCTGGCTCTGCGTAACTCATTGTTGAAGCTTCCAAAGATTTGTTTATAGGTGTCACAGTGGATTTGAAGTTTAGTTTTCCTCAACTTGCGTTCTGCTTTCCTACATTCTCTTTTCAGGGTGAAGAAACATCATGGTGGTTCTTCATGGTGTTTTCTGTTAATTCATTTTTTTCTTTACCTGTGTTTCGCAATCCATGACATTCAATATTTTGCCATTATATTTATCCAGGAGTACATCAACTGACTCAGCACTTATTTTTGGAGAGAATATGTGCCGAGTCAGCATTGGTATGAAGCGTTGGTATTCTCATTAATGTACCTTTTCTTAACAGAAACATAGTTTACTGGAACATCTGGGGTGATCAGTGATTCAAAAAAGACACAGAAAGGATCAGACAGGGCCAAGCCTTTAACCATGACAGAGGAAATATCGAGACCTTTAGAGGTAACCATTTCTGTAGAATCTGGCCTCGAGTGTGTTTATGCTCTTTCACGTGTTAAGTGAGATCAACAATGTCAAGTTGTGCAAAACGTTCTTTGACATTATTGTCCGCATTATTATCTATGTGGATGTTAAAATCCCCTGAAATAATAAACAAGTTATAATCAACTGATATGACAGAGATCAGCAAAATCATCATTTAAATTTGCAGAATATCGTGAAGGTCTGTAAATGGTTAAAAACCCATTTTGGGGGTACCCTTCAATGTAAAACAGAGGTATTCAAAATAAATAAAATTACAAAGTATATTTTTTTGCACTGAAATGTATCTTTGAATAGTGCAGTCCTCCTTTCCTAACATTTCGACATGTATTCATAGAACCAAATTTGTGGAGGGGGTGTGAGAGTTGTTGTGCTGCCGTTTGGGACAAAGATAGACAGACAAATCTCAGAAAATATAGTTTTTTGAGCCTGTAATCAAATCCACAATGGCTGAGCCTGCAGATATTTAACTTGTCTAAAGACCAGTTTTATTACTTCTTTAATTGGCACAACAGTTTTCAGCTATGGTAACATCATTGCAAAAGTGTTTTCTATCGATCAATTAGCTTTTTAAAATGATAAATCTGGATTAGCAAACAAAATGTGCCATTAGAGAACAGGACCGATGGTTGCTGATAATGGGCCTCTATGCCTATATAGATATTTCATTATAAATCAGCCATTTCCAGCAACAATTCTTACACTCTATTTCTTATAAATGTTTTGTTATTTGTATGGACAAAATAATGTTGCTTTTCTTTTGGAGTGACACCAAACTTTTGAACAGTAGTGTATATTCCTCATTGATTTATGCACTAGTACCCCTTAATGACAAGCATGAACAGTTTCAAGAAGTTGTTATAACATTTTTGGAGTTCAGCTGTTATATATTAAATTGATTCGAAATGACTTGAAAATTGGGATAGGCACGAATAGTGGAGTATTAGAATGCCCCAAATTAATTTGGTATTTGAATGGTTGTGTGTGTATAGATTCCCCCCCCCTTTTTTGGGTTTAAATAAATTGACTTCTAATTTTTACATATGACATAAAAAAAAATATTATCTAACACGTGCACCATCACACGTTTGTTGTTAACGATCATCAGTCGAAACTGTTGCAGCGTTGTCAGGCCCAATCAGTCAAAATGACTTAAATAATAGCCTACTGTTAGAAAGTGGATGAAAGTTAACTTATTCAAGGGAAGAAGGAAAATATTTGCTGAATTAATATTACCTACGTATAATTTTTTTGGCCACAGAATGCTTCATAAAGTTTATAGTGCAGGAAACGGTGAGTTAAGCAGGTAGCATTTTGCTGGCTTGCTTAGCTAACTAGTTTTTATAAACTACTCCGTCCATTAAACTCAACATTGTGTTGATAAATATTATCTTCTTGTTCTGTAGCAGAGTTTTGCGTGTCTACCGCACTGCTTCCTCCTTTTGCACGCTAACTGTTTTGTCACATATACAGTGGGGCAAAAAAGTATTTAGTCAGCCACCGGTTGTGCAAGTTCTCCCATTTAAAAAGATGAGAGAGGTCTGTAATTTTCATCATAGGCACACCAACTATAACAGACAAAATTCCAGATTTTTTATGAATTTATTGGTAAATTATAGTGGAAAATAAGTATTTGTTCAATAACAAAAGTTAATCTCAATACTTTGTTATATACCCTTTGTTGGCAATGACAGAGGTCAAATGTTTTCTGTAAGTCTTAACAAGGTTTTCACACACTGTTGTTGGTATTTTGGCCCATTCCTCCATGCAGATCTCCTCTAGAGCAGTGATGTTTTGGGGCTGTCGCTGGGCAACACAGACTTTCAACTCCCTCCAAAGATTTTTTTATGGGATTTATGGGACTGACTAGGCCACTCCAAGACCTTGAAATGCTTCTCACGAAGCCACTCCTTCTTTGCCCGGGCGGTGTATTTGGGATCATTGTCATGCTGAAAGACCCAGCCACGTTTCATCTTCAATACCCTTGTTGATGGAAGGTTTTCACTCAAAATCTCACGATACATGGCCCCATTCATACTTTCCTTTACACGGATCAGTCGTCCTGGTCCCTTTGCAGAAAAACAGCCCCAAAACATGATGTTTCCTCCCCCATGCTTCTCAGTAGGTATGGTGTTCTTTGGATGCAACTCAGCATTCTTTCTCCTCCAAACACAACGAGTTGAGTTTTTACCAAAAAGTTATATTTTGGTTTCATCTGACCATATGACATTCTCCCAATCCCCGTCTGGATCATCCAAATGCTCTCTAGCAAACCTCAGACGGGCCTGGACATGTACTGGCTTATGCAGGGGACACGTCTGGAACTGCAGGATTTGAGTCCCTGGTGGCGTAGTGTGTTACTGATGGTAGCCTTTGTTACTTTGGTCCCAGCTCTCTGCAGGTCATTCACTAGGTCCTCCCCGTGTGGTTCTGGGATTTTTGCTCACCGTTCTTGTGATCATTTTGACCCCACGGGGTGAGATCTTGCGTGGATCCCCGGATCGAGGGAGATTATCAGTGGTCTTGTATGTCTTCCATTTTCTTATAATTGCACCCACAGTTGATTTATTCACACCAAGCTGCTTACCTATTGTAGATTCAGTCTTTCCAGCCTGGTGCAGGTCTACAATTTTGTTTCTGGTGTCCTTTGACAGTTCTTTGGTCTTGGAGTTTGTAGTGTGAATGTTTGAGGTTGTGGACAGGTGTCTTTTATACTGATAACAATTTCAAACAGGTGCCATTAATCTGTGAGAGCCAGAAATCTTGCTTGTTTGTAGTTGACCAAATACTTATTTTACAAAGGAATTTACCAATAAATTCATAAAAAATCCTAAATTTACATATTTTTAAGTGGGAGAACTTGCACAATTAGTTGCTGACTAAATACTTTTTTGCCCCTCTGTATGGCCTTTAAGCCAGTGCTCATGGGAACTACACCCACTTCTTTGCGTGTCCCTCCTTCCAAAATGTGTAATTTATCAGTGTTACAACATATAACCAAATGTTTCTGTTACATAACATGTTTTATCTTTTGAAATGCATTCTGGATATTTTTGACAAACAATTCTTATTCCTTCACATTTCAAATTGTAAAAATGTATAAAAAGCGTTATCAACAAAACACTAACTCCTTCATCCTCAGGTGAATAAGGTGAATGGCTGTTAGTTATTTGTACATGTTCCAGGTTACAAAACACCTGGTGGATATTGAGTTCATAATGCAATTTATTTTCCGTTCATTGGCCCAATCGGGACAGTGACTTTGTAGTTTTATTAGTCCCAACTTTTTCCTGGCCTGGGGCCATCGAGCCATTGTTATTGTTGAGCCCTGATGTTGTATCTGTAGATTTTAAACTGAGAAGAATGTGCGAAACTACCCAAAAACAGGTGTGCCAAGCTTGTAGCATCATACCCAAAAAGGCTGTATTTGCTGGCCAATATGCTTAAATAAAGTACTGACTGAAGGGATCTTAATACAATTATATACATTTAAATGTGATAATTCTGTTTTTATATATACATTATTAAAACGTTCTTAAACTGTTTAGCATGTTCATTATGGAGTGTGTATGTTGATTAATATTTTTTCAATAATGTTAGCACTAAGGCAGTAACATTACATAACTTGGGGGTTAGTGAATGGGTCTGAATATTTTCAGAGTGTTCTGTTGTCTGGATATTATTATTGGATATTATTATTTTTTACTTTCATGTTTCTTTTCCTCTTTTTGGATCTCTTTGTTTCAATACAGACTGTATAACTATGACACCTATGTTAACTTTTGCTTTGTCTTGATTACAGCTGTCATTATGTTCTTAACTACTGGCCACATGTGGGCGTAACAATATTACGGTCTCACCTGTTGGTCATGTTGCTAAGCCACTTGTTGACCACAGTGGGGGAGATCTCTTGCTCCAAGTTCCTCATGCCAGAGATCTTCCTGGGTAGGGTGATGAGCATGCTGATGTTCCCTGCATAGGGAAGCTAAAACGGCAGTAACAATATTTTAATTTATGCACACCACAGTAGTCCTTGGATTGGATTACTCCAAGCTTGAAAACATAGAACACAATTACAGTTCCCAAATACTTTTGAACTATTCACGTCCATGGTCTGTCCATTATCAAAAACATACATTGTAGTCCTATATTATAGTGAATGTCATCTCCTGAAATTTCTTCCACCCACCTGTAGGATGTCACACTGCAGTTCATGGTCCGCAGCTGCCATGTAGTTACCTCTGTTCTGCATCATAGGCACTCGAACATTTGTCTTGTCATTCACACGGAAGTTCCGGTAATGAGTCATTTCCTTGGGAAATTTCTGCTCCCATGTACCTGTTTGTGTGGTGTGCGCATTTTTGGTAATGTGAGATACCAATTGACTTAGTAAGATACTTTTAAACAAGCAAACAAAGAAAGGATTTTAAGTTGGTAGTTAAAATGAAATGAAAATGTAAACCAGCCTTTTGTTTACCGATTAGCCATAACATTATGACCACTGACAGGTGAAGTGAATAACACTGATAATCGCGTTATCATGGCATCTGAGTGGGATATATTAGGCAGCAAATAACATTCTGTCCTCAAAGTTGATGTGTTAGAAGCAGGAATAATGGGCAAGCGTAAGGATCTGAGGGACTTTGACAAGGGCTAAATTGTAAATTGTGGGGTTTTCCTGGACTGCAGTGGTTAGTACCTATTAAAAGTTGTACAAGGAAGGAAAAGCAGTGTACCGGCTACAGGGTCATGGGTGACCAAGGCTCACTGATGCACGTGGGTCACAAATGCTGGCCCGTGTAGTCCGATCCAACAGACGAGCTACTGTAGGTCAAATTGCTGAACATTTTATGTTGGTACTGATAGAAAGGTGCCAGTGCATTTCATTAATACCACATGGTTGGTTGGGTGTGTGTGCTTTGCTTGCCTGGAGAACACATGGCTCCAGGTTACACTATGGAAAGGAGGCAAGCTGGCGGAGGCTGTGGGATGCTTTTGGCGGCAAAATACACAATACACTGCGTGCACAATTAATGGGTAAGTGAGTATTCTGATCGTATCATTATTTCTATGCACATTTTCCAACTCCAAACCATATAAACTTGAATGCTCATTGGATTGAATCATTTCAGGTGATACGTATTTGTGTAATGAGGGAGGGTGTGGTGAAAGTGAATTACACCTTATATACGGGTGTGCCTAATTATCAGGCAGCTTCATGACCTCAGGTAAAATTCGGCCAAAAAAGAGATTTAACTGACGCTGAAAGTATTTTTTTTTTAAGAAGTACAAGTTGTCAAGTGCTCAGAGACATGGCCCAGGTCAAGAAGGCAGAAACACGACCGATTAAAAAAAAATAAAAGCCTTTCAGATGGATGCAACAATTAAAATAGCTAAACTATTGATGCGAGGCCAGCAAACAATCAAATGTTTTGTTGCGAATAGTCAACTGGGGCGCAAAAAAATGCATGGAGAACAGAAGGCGCAAATTAACTGCAGAAGACTTGAGAATAATGTAATCTGAAACTACCAGGAACCCATTATCCTCCAGCGCCACCATATTCCAAAACTGCAACCGACCTGGGGTGTCAAGAAGTACAAGGTGTCAAGTGCTCAGAGACATGGCCCAGGTCAATAAGGCTGAAACACGACCGCCACTGAATAAGATTGACAAATTGAAGCGTATGGATTGGGCAAATAAATACCTGAAGACAGATTATTTTTCAAAGGTTTTATGGACCGATGAAATTAGTGACTCTTGGTGGACAAGATGGATGGATGGGCCGTGGCTGTATCACTAATGGATACTGCACCACTTTGAGTCCGGCTGCTTTCATTAAGGATGGTTGGTTGGATCTTTTTGGAGTGAAGATTGGATTGTAACTGAACTTCCATACCTACTGCCAGTTTCTGGAAGATACTTTCTTCAAAGAATGGTACAGGAAGTAGTCCTCAGCATTCAAGAAGGCCAAGACCTTCATGCAAGAATGCTCCGTCACATGCATCCAAGTACTCCACTGTTGGCCTCAAAGATGCCCAATAAATTACATGGCCCCCTTCCTCACCTGACTGATCCTATTGAGAATTTGTGGGCCCTTCTCTAACGTGAGATTTACAGTCAGGGAAGATGATACCCCTCTTTGAACAGCATTTGGGAGGCTGTGGTTGCTGCTTCAGCAAAAGTTTATTGTGAACAGTTCAAGAAACTGACAGACTTTATGGATGGAAGGCTCATGGCTGTTATGGGAAAGAAGGGTGGCTATATTGGTCACTGCATATTTTAGAAAAGACACAAATTGTAATTAATTGTCATTTAGTGTTACTTATTTGTTAAACTTTCTTTAAAAAAATATAATTCAGTTGCCTAAACATTTCTGCACATCAATCGTTGCCTAATTATTGTGCACACTTATATATTCCCCTGAGAAAGATCAAAATTTACTTTTCCTTCGTTAAACTTTCAGGTTTTGAGGTTCAATTATATTTTGGATTGACATAAAGCCTTGTGATTGTTCAACAATAAAATAAATCTTGAGAATTCCAATTTGCCAAATAATTGTGCACGCAGTATATTAGGCAGGTGGTCATAATGTTATGGCTGATTGGTGTATATCAGAGTTAGGTTGACATTTTGATTCAATCATATGGTCAACTGACGACTTGGTCAATTTATTCTGTAATCTTTAACAACTTTTAAAGATTAGATTTTTGGCCAATAATTGAATCAACGTTACATTGAACGTGGTTCCTAGAGAGAGCGCAGAATTTAGCTTAGTGGTTGGAGCTTTGGGCCATTAACTGGATAAAATCTGTTGTTGGGCCCTTATGCAATACCCCTAAAGCTAAATACCTCTGTAAGATTCTAAAGAAAAAATTAAAGTGTATTTTATTGGTTTGGTTTTTGGCCTTGCCTTTGAAGTAGAGGTAGTTGAGAAGCATCAGCACCATATTGGGATCCACACTTTTCAGTGGTTCTCTAATCAGTCCTTTTGTCAACTTTGAGATGCGCTGGTTGGCCTTGTCCATAAACGTCTTGTCCGTGAAGTCCACGGACTGAGGCTCTGCAAAGTAGTATGCCTTGGTGTCTGCTCGGAAACGCGGTGTCACCATCACCTCCTTTTTCACATACAGGTCATTAACAGACCGCAGCGTGTACCCAAAGTTCCGTCGGAAAAGTCTGTGTGTTAGCTTTCGGAAGAGCTTGTGTACAGTGGCATTGTCATAGTGATGGCTGGTGTTAACAAAATCTGCAAATCTCAGCACTTGGTATAGCTGATCATGTGTGCTAGGCCCTGCCCCCAGTGACATCATTCCCATGGCAATGGAGATTCCAATGGGGGCCAGTAGAATGTTATCTGTTTGGTTGAGATCATTCCGTAGGCTGCGGTAGAGGTTGAATCCAAAGTGGGCATTCATTGAGTTGATTCTTTGGAGGCGTGAGCGGCCATGAAACAGGCGCAGGATTCGTGCACGGCGTGTCTTTGGGTCTGAGGATTCGGCAAATATGTCTATATCTGGAGCGGGTGTTGCGATCTCATCAATCTCATCCCCCTCACTGTAATAATAGAAATGTAATGAAAATGTCCTGAACACATGTACAAACCCCTGCAATCAGCATTTAATGTGATTGTTGTACATTTATTTAAATATCATTTAATAGCTTGATTTAATCAGATTCTTTTATCCAATACAACATACTCCAGAATGGAATCAGATTCACAACCCTGGAGTTGTAGGCACCACTCTTTAACAAATTGGCTACAATGGAACCCTGCAAATTGCATGCCATTGTTTTAGGATGAAAACTTGGTGTGCCACCCACCTGTAGTCGTCACCTCCTTCAGCCAGGATTTTGTCAAAGTCAATGTAGTCTTCATCCTCAAAACCTTCTAGAGTCAGATCGTTGGTCACTGTGTTTTCTTTGTGGAACTCCAGAGGGATTTTCTCCATGTCTAGACCCCCACTCTGGCCCAGGCTTCGTGGGTCTGTCTTTGGAGTTGGACTGAAGTGAAAACTGAAGTGAGAGCCCAGGTCCTTGACCCCAGCCAGAGAGGGAGCGACCAGGAGAAAGGACACTGCAATGACTGTGAAGACCCACATGCTGACAAAGACACGAAAGACCAATGGTAAACACTTTTGTCAAGAACAGACCAGAAGATTGTGATGGCTAAGAACCTAAAACAAGTGTTACTAGTTTTATGGCACAAGTTTGTAAAACACCAACTTGACCACCAGAGTCTAGGTTCGAGGCTTGGGTGTGCTGCAAACAGATAAGTGGGTGGGACTCCCCACGGGTGATATAAATTGGTCAACCTTGCCAGTGGAGCTGGGAGGCATACCCAGCAGGGATGCACTGATTTTATTCCCTTAATCTGCTCGGTTGCCTGCAAAACTACCTGAGATTGTCAGGTTAGTGAGCATTGCTTAACACATTTTTCCCTATGTGGGTTGGAAAAGCAGGGTGGGAAAAAAGGTAGAATACATTTGTTTAATTAGAACGCTAAACCTAACCTTTTCTGTTCTGTGTATTTGGGATTAGTTATATTTCTGTAATAACCTTCCCTCAGCTTCTTACCAAACCATGTATCGGCTGACTACTTTGTTATTGTAAAATTGAAGGATCCTTGCTGTAAGACAAGGACATAAAAAAGTATAAAAATAGTTTTACATAAACAAACAATGGTCAGGGGTTTGTTTACCCAAGCAGATGAAAGATATTTACGCAAGCAGAGGAATAAGAACGTTCCAAGCACGAATAACGTTTTCTAATGACTAAATTACTAAAGTATTATGACTATCTGGGTCTGTTAAATGGCTTACCTGTGTTTTCTCTGTGTTGTCGGGAACTTGTGTGTTTCGTCTTTTGCAAAACTGGGAAGGTAGAGCAAAAAGCCCTGAGTGAACTTTGATGTCTGGTCCTCTGAACAAATAATACAGATCAAACAACAGTGAGCACAAAGTGCTATGTTCAACCAAAATGTCTAACTCTTGTCAACTATATTTTTGTTTGTGGGTCAAGTTTTCCCATTTGACCAAGGAAGATTATGTCAAAAGATTTTTCACTTCCATGTTTCAATTCAACAAGATTGTGATACTGACAGCTGTAAACATTATCTATTTTTCTTTACATTAACGTTATTACATGCCTATACTTTATTGAAAATCACTTTGTTTTTCTGGAAATGTATGTGTAATGTCTTAAAGAATCTGCTTACCACCATACTATTTTGTGATGTTGCAAACTGTTCAGCCCCCTGTACACAAAAGATTGCTGATTGGCTATACCCAGTGTAACAACAGACTGCTGTCACTTGAATGGCTGAGCCCAGAGTTCGACATCACGAAATACAGCTCTGGAAAAAATTAAGAGACCACTGCAAAATTAACAGTTTCTCTGGTTTTATTAATCATAGGTATGTGTTTGAGTACAATTTTATAAAATACTGACAACATTACTTCCAAATTCCAAATAAAAGTCTTGTCATTTAGAGTATTTATTTGTAGAATATAACAACTGGTCAAAATAACCAAAAAAGAGAACAAAGAAACCAATTCATATTCATTTATTCGGTGGAATAACCCTGAATTTTAATCACAGCTTTCACGCATCTTGGCATGCTCTCCACCAGTCTTAAATTTCTGATGGGTGATTTTATGCCACTCCTGTCACAAAAATTCAAGTAGCTCGGCTGTATTTGATGGCTTTTGACCATTCATCTAACTCTTGATCAAATTCCAGTGTTTTTCTTTGGGGTTCAGGTCTGGAGATTGGGCTGGATATGACTCTTGATCTGGCAGTCCTCCATCCACACATTGATTGACCTGGCTGTGTGGCATGGAGCATTGTCCTGCTGAAAAAAACAATTCTCAGAGTTGGGGAACATTGTCAAAGCAGAAGGAAGCAGGTGTTCTTCCAGGATAACCTTGTACTTGGCTTGATTCATGCATCCTTCACAAAGACAAATTTCCCTGATTCCAGCCTTGCTGAAGCACTCCCAGATCATCACTGATCATCTACCAAATTTCACAGAGTGTGCGAGACACTGTGGCTTGTAGGCCTCTCCAGGTCTCTGTATAACCATCAGATGACCTGGTGTTGGGCAAAGCTGAAAATTTGACTCGTCAGAGAAGATGACCTTACTCCATTCCTCTATAGTCCAATCATTATTGTCTTTTGTAAACTTCAGCCTGGCTCTTCTCTGATTAAAGGACTGCCCCTAAGAGCCTGTTTCAAACTATCCCTGCCGTGCCCTTTACTCCAGCTGCTGTTTGCCATTCTTTTTATAAGTCACTTGATGTCATCCTATGGTTGTTGAGTGACATTCGAATGAGTTGACGGTCATCTCGTCAGTGGACATTCGTTTTCCTCCTTTGCCTCTCTGTAGCTTTGTGGTTCACAATGTCTGTTGCTTGATCTTGTTCTTATGAACCAACGTCTTTGAAACTTTCAGGATGGAAGCAACCTGACGCTCACTGTATCCCTCTGCCAGTAAAGCCAGAAGTGAACCCTTCTTTTCCTCTCTCAAAGCTTTTCTTTTTCAACTCTTTCGTCAGACTGAATAGTTCTTTTATTTAAATTACTTTTGAGGTATTACTTGCACTGTTTTTGCCGTCCAGCTGGTCCTATTGCAAGAGGATAGTGATGACCACAGCAGTGTTTTTTCCTTTTCCTTGTTAAATTAGATTTTGTTCAGGTAATCACCTAATCAGTACCTCATTAAGTAAAATGCAAAGCCTGTGTTGGAATTTCACACACAATGGAATGGAATGCCTGCCATACATGTAGAGATGCTGATTTAAGAAACGTTTTGGAGTTGTCTGTTAATTTCTGTATATGTTTTTTCCACTAGCACATTGAACTTGTTAAGAATGAAACCAATGCTTTTCATCCTTGAATGATTGCGGATGATTTATATAGAATTTGATGGTCACAGAACCCAAGCGTGTTACTGGCCGGGCCCATTAAATCCAGCGAAGATTTTACCCATTAGCGGCTTCGCCCAGTCTATACAAGGTTGATTTCATCAGAGTGGTTGATCTCCATGGCCTTCCATCTTGATGACCAAATATGACACATTTTTGTCATATTAGCTTAGCTGCATGTTAGCTATTTCTTCTATGTCTTATTCTCATTATCAAAGCATGCACATTAGTGACAGATGGCATTGTCAGATGCTGAGCAAACATAATTTTTTCCCTCAAGTAAGGGACCTTTTAAGTACTGTCTATCAAATGCTAAGAGATTTTTGGGTCTTCTTTTGTGTTAGCTTTCTTCAACATGGCCAGTTTCAAGAAATTTAATAAAAAAGAAACATTTACTAAACAATTAACCCAGATGTGCTTAGGGCTGGCAACAATGGCCTTTCAGGCTCTTACGTGCATTACGCAATAGAGTAGCTTTCAAAATTCCTAATAGTAGTTAATATAGGACGGCTTCCGTCACTTTTGGATGATTAATTGACAGTAGGTGGGATTTCCGGTTTGATAAGTGGGATTTCCTGTTTGATGTATGCAAGAGTGGTACTTCCTGCATGACGTGTGTCCCGGGGTGGCACTTCTTATGTGACATGTGCATGTCCGGGGAGGTATGAAATTTATGGTTGCTTTGATGTTTTACAGTAGGGCGCCAGGGTTCTCAGGATGTTAAATTCACCAGACATTCTATGTTACGATAAGTCCAATGTTTACCAGGGTTTGGGAATGTAACATTTCCAAGGCGTAAGCTGTTTTGATATAAAGTGGATATAAAAAGTGTACACACCCCTGTTAAAATAGATAAATAATGTCACCTTTAATTTGACCTATAATGTAAAGAGTTCAGTACTCAGTCTTTTTGGGTAGGAGTCGATTAACATGACACATCTTGACGTGGCAATATTTGCCCAGTCTTTTTTGCATAAGCACTCCAAATCTGGCAAATTGCTAGGACTTCTCCTGTGCACAGCCCTCTTCAGTTCACCCCATAGATGTATAATTGGATTCAGGTGTGGGCTCTGGCTGGGCAATTCCAAAACGTTAATCTTCTTCTGGTGAAGACTGCGGATTTGGATGTGTACTTTGGATTGTTGTCTTGCTTAATGGTCAACTACCTCTTCAGCTTTCTAACAGACGCCTGAAGGTTTTGTGCCAAAATTGCCTGGTATATGGAACTGTTCATAATTCCCTCCACCCTGTTTAAGGCTCTGAAGAAAAACAGCCCCAAAGCATGATGCTGTCACCACCATACTTCACTGTGATTATGGTGTTCTTTGGTTGATGTGCAGTGTTGTTTTTGCCCCAAAATACCTTTTGGAATTATGGCCAAAAGTTCAACCTTGGTTTCATCAGACCATAACCCATTTTTCCATGTACCTTTGGGAGACTTGATGTTTGGTTTTGCGAACTTGGATGTTTTTCTTTGTAATTAAAGGCTTCCATCTTGCCACCCTACCCCATAGCCCGTTCATATGAAGAATACGGGAGATTGTTGTCACATGTTGCACACAGCCAGTACTTGCTAGAAATTCATGCAGCTCCTTTAATGTTGCTGTAGGCCTCTTGGAGGCCTCCCTGACCAGTTTTCATCTAACCTTTTCATCAGTTTTGGTGGGAGGTCCAGTTCTTGGTAATGTATCTGTTGTGCTATATTTTTTCCACTTGATGATCACTTTGTTCCATGGTATATCTAATGCTTTGGAAATTATTTTGTACCCTACTCCTGACTGATATTTTTCAACAAAGAGATCCATCTGATGCTTTGGAAGCTCTCTGGACCATAGCTTTTGCTCTGAGATGCAACTAAGAAAATGTCAGAATAATCCTACTAGAACAGCTGAACTTTATTTGTGATTTATCAGAGTCACTTTATATAATGGCAGGTGTGTAATGACTTCTTTTTAACACCAGTTCGAGTGTGATTGGATAATTCTGAACACTGAAGGTTGAAAAAGTTATGACATGATTTATCTTTGTCTCATTTTTTTACATAACAAACACATAGCATTTTAACAGGGGTGTGTAGACTTTTTATATCCACTGTAGTGTGTTACCAGTTGTTTTCTTGGTGACTATGGTCCCAGCTGCCTTGGGATCATTGACAATGTCCTCACGTGTAGTTCTTGGCTGAATCCTCACCGTTCTCATAATCATTGCAACTCCACGAGGTCAGATCTTGAATGGAGCCCCAGACCAAGGGAGTTTGACAGTTCGTTTGTGTTTCTTCCATTCGCGAATAATCTCACAACTGTTGTCACCTTCTCACCAAGCTGCTTGGCCATGGTCATGTAGACCATTCCAGCATTGTGTAGGTCTAACATTTTGTCCCTGACATCCTTGGACAGCTCTTTGGTCTTGGCCATGGTGGAGAGTTTGGAATCTAATTGATTTATTGCATCTGTGGACAGGTGTATTTTATACAGGTAAGAAGCTGAGATTAGTAGCACTCAATTGAAGTGTGCTCCTAATCTCAGCAAGTTACCTGTATAAATGTGTCATTTCTCAACAAAAAAAGCCTCAAGGACCCCTAAAGTCTGCCATGATGGACTTGCCAAAACCTATTAAATGTCTAAATTTATTCATTCACCTGCCCTTTGGCATACAGGTGTCTCATACACGCTTCCCTACACTCATTTTGGGGATAAGAAATGTCTTGCAAAATGGCGGAGAAAATGGCTGATTACTGTACAATATATATATGCAAAATATTCATGTCTGCAATGCTTCATGACACCATAACCTATGCACTTCATATTCATTGTGCATTCTGCTACCACCCCCATATCACACTGTGTGCATTTGTTTGTTGATATCTCAAAGTATGGCAAAATGGCAGCAAACTGAATTCTGACCATTTTCAACAAAATCGAATGTGAATGCAAATAAAGGCCTTTAAATCTCTTCTGCTCTACTATACATCAGGTTTACTCACCAGTATATTTCCATATTCTTGGCCATACTTCCAAACAGGACTGATAATGAAACTAGTTGTTATGTCAAATATTTTGTGAACTATGACTTCACAAAGTTAGCCATTTATGATTTGACCAATATTAATATTACATTAAAATCAACCGGTAGTCCGATTGGCCTCACTGTTGGTGGACAGGTGTCTCATGTGCCTCCATATAGGGTAAGGAATGAGAGATAAATTGCAAGATGGATTTCTATGCTGTTTGTATCTCTTTGTCGCACAGACACCTAGTGAAACATTTTTAGAAAGACATACTTAGTGTTTTACCACAACATTTTCCATTGCTAGTGTTTTTGTCTGGAAACCCAGGGCCCGGGACAAAATGTAACGTTTAGGACCCAATCCATTGGCCAAACAAATGTGTAAATAGCAATGATGTTACATTTCATAAAACAGGTCATAAACATTTATTGTTTAATGTTTTAGCTAGGTAGTAATAAATACCAAGATTGACTGACTAATAAATAATGATATTTAAGCAAGCAAGCAAGCAAGCAAGTTTATTTATATAGCACAATTCATACATAGAAGCAATTCAATGTGCTTTACAGTGAAAATAGAAATAATGCAATAAAATCAGAAACAGTTTACACAGAGGTTATTCCTCTGATAGCACCAGAACTTTCATTACAATTGGTAAAATATAGCAGGATGTACATTTAATAACACAATAAA
>JACXGJ010005541.1:0-38608 GCA_016801105.1 Esox niger | reverse complement strand
TAGAGTATTTTTAAAGTATTTTCATTACTGTATAATTAAAGATTTTTGGTGGTGTTTTTTTAAAGTGTTATTAGTAGTGTATTATTATTATTGGTAGTGTTTTGTTCAAAGAATTGTTCTGTTTTAGTAGTGTTTTGTTAATTGAAAAACATGCCATTAGTTTTTGTGTCTCTGTTTTCCCAGTTCTGCCTAAAGCTACTCTGACTGTAATGCCAAACCCAGTGTTTCCTGGAGAGACAGTCACTCTGACCTGTTCAGTTGGGTCCTACAGTGACTGGAGATATAAGTGGTACAAAGACAGGAATGATACTGTAGTATCCCAGTCTGACAGACACACTGTAACAGGAGACACCCTCACCATCAGTAAAGCTGCTGAGTCTGACCAGGGTCTCTACTGGTGTCATGGAGAGAGAGACTCCAGACCCAAATCTACCTCCACCAGTCAACCTGTCAGTATCACTGTGAATGGTGAGTTACTTCTGTGTTTTGTATTTACCTGTTCAGTGGGCTCTGATAGTAAGTGGAGATATAAGTGGAACTAAGACAGTAATGATAAAGTAGTATTCCTGTCATCACAAGTCAGTTATTCCCTCCACATCAGTTTTGTTACTTGGTATCATAGTGATGTTAGTAGTAGTTTGTTGTAACTTGGTATCATAGTAATGTTAGTAGTAGTGTGTTGTTACTTGTTATCATAGTGATGTTAGTAGTAGTGTGTTGTTACTTGGTATCATAGTGATGTAAGTAGCAGTATGCTGGTATTTGGAATCATATTGATGTCATTAATATTATTTTGGTACTTTGTATCATAGTGACGTTAGTAGTAGTGTATGTGACTTGTTATCATTGTGATGTTAGTAGTAGTGTGTTGTTAATTGGTATCATAGTGATGTTAGTTATAAAATGTTGTTACTTGGTATCATAGTGATGTTAGTAGTAGTGTGTTGTTACTTGGTATCATAGTGATGTTAGTATTAGTGTGTTTTTACTTGGTATCATAGTGATGTTAGTTGTAGTGTGTTGTTACTTGGTATCATAGTGATGTTAGTAGTAGTGTGTTGTTACTTGGTATCATAGTGATGTTAGTAGCAGTATGCTGGTATTTGGTATCATAGTGATGTCAGTAGTTGTATTTTGTTACTTTGTATCATAGTGATGTTAGTAGTAGTGTCTTGTTACTTGGTATCATAGTGACGTTAGTAGTATTGTGTTGTTCTTAAAAAAAAACTATTAAAAACCACCATCTGATCAACCACAGACCACACAGAGTTCAGACCAACATTACATATTGAAAGGTGACAGTGTGACACTGGCCTGTACTGTAGAGTCTTTTAGATGGAGGTTTTACTGGTACAGACACAGACAAGACTCTGAACCAATATCTACATCCTCTGGATCTACAGTGCTCAGGGTAAATGATTCCACTCTTTAAAAATGAAGACTCCATCTATTTCTCAGTGAACACCAGCAGGGCTTGACATTGGCACCTGCCCACCCACCAAATGGGGGTGGAATTCAGCTGTGGCGTGTAACACAGTCACTCTTACTAGACACTTTGGTGGGTGGCATTCTATATATCTATACACAAGGTTTTTCCTGCATTCAAAGCTCAAAGTCAGTATTTTTCTCGAAATCTCTCACCGTCTCTGTGTATTGGCATGGTAAAACATGATTTTGTGCTCATATGCATAGTACCAGTGAAACACTACAGCTAAAATGACCGTAGGAGGAAACTTTTTACATATTGACTGTTGCCAAATGTGGTGTGTTTTCTACACAATTTGGGCATTTTTGGCTGGACTTTGGCTGGTTGATTCATTATAGAATTTTCTGGAGTCTGTAGCAGAATACTGTCTAGGGGCAATGAAACCTGGCAGCCTTGCATACAGGACCACACCGGTACAGACATTGCAAGAGAAGATTATTTGTCGCAAAAACATGTGGAACCTTGTTTTTTTTACAGACAAGCATTTGTAAATATTCCATTAAAACATAATTACTTAAAACGCCATTTGTTCTGCATAAACATTTTGTTGCCTAAAATGTATAAATAATTAGCCTAAAATTACTGATTTAAAAAAAAAGAGATGACTGGTGAGAAGACCATCAGATTAGGGCATGGGCTCTATCACCAAACACATTAGCCTACATATGCCAGTATTTATATAGTAAAATATATATATCATTGATATAATTAAGTTACTAACCATATTAATATATGTACATGAAGAAGCTCGATCAGCGAAGGCAGTTGAGCCTAGTACAGCTGAAGGAAGATGAGGGAGATTAACAATGTGACGTCAAGACAAGGATGGGGAAAAGTAACTTGTCAATGCTGTAATAATCAGAGATCTGTTTAGTAACTTTATGCAAGGCTATATTAACCAGAACAGAGCATAATAAATTTAAACAACAATAATATTGACTGCGATTAACTATAAAGCTGATGGGTGAGTTCATATTTATTTTTAAATAACAAGTTAATAGTTATAGATTATGTTGAGAATTAATATTTTGGTTGATATTAGGGATGACATTGTAGCGTGTATTAGCTGCTCAAGTGGACATGGTCAGCAGGGCAGATGTAACACTATAACAGTTGTCTTGTAGCCACATAATATAAAGTATTTCACAAAGGGGTGTTTGGTAAAGTGGGGTACCACCTTTGACTAATAGTGACTGAACTAGTGAACTAGACAGGCTAAGATGTAGCACATCGTAGTCAAATGTTATACAATAAAACATAATTCTGAATACCAGAACAAATTGCTGTAATTTGAGGTAGATCACCAACATCATTCGGATAAGAAATTAATATATTTTATTTACATGGTATTGCTAAAATAAGTACATCTTACAACAAATTCTACCAAATAAATATTTTGTATCACCTCTATGACTTTTTAAAGACAGCACCAACTCTTCTGTACAAAGGGAACAAGTTGGTGACATACTGCCCTGTCTATCTTTCTCCATTCTTGAGTGACATACTGTCATGTCTATCTTCCTCCATTCTGGCAGAATGAGCACTTTCAGAGTCTGGATGCTGGATGGAGAATGATGCTCGTGTAATGGAGAATTATTGGTGATTTCCCTTGTCACTCCATTTATTCTGTCTTCATCTACTGAACAAATATTTTCATTGATTGTTTCTTGTGGTTTGCTGATTCGGGGTGATGTTTCAATGAAAATCAGCGAGCGCCAGTCTAACAGAAAGTTATTGCTGCAAAACACGATACCCAAAAATGTATTTTCTAATACACCTTATTGCAAATGGGAATATATAAATTATATCAGGCTGTCTGTAAATATCTTTAGAATATTACACTGGTTATGTGGTTTTCCTTAATGAATATCTAATACGTTTTTGATGAAATATAATTTCCGTCATAGGGTATGCTAGCTAACCTTGTGGGTGTCTACAGTCTGTAGCTAATGAAGGATTTTGTGTATTTTGTACAGTGGGAGCAACGTTAGATGAAACGCAACTGAATTTTTCACTTTTTGAATGAAACACAACGCATGAAGAGTGTAAAGAAATTACTTTCTTTCTCAAGACTTTCTCTTCCATGTGGTTCTATAATTGTCAGCATTGACTGAGCGGAGATTGTATAGGTTAAATACCACCTTTAACTGTCAGTTATCTTGCAGCAACATGTGTGATGATTGGTTAGACTCGTCTGTTGTGGAATTTTTGCGAATTAGCATTTTACCAACATGGTCTGACATCACTTTGTTCAAAAAAGGGATCGAACATCAGCCAAAATTTATTCCTGAAAGATTCATTGGGGTTTTCCTTAATTTAACAACACAGTCTAAAATCACTTCGTTCAAAAGCGTTTTGTTATTTTCTACTGACAAATCTTATTTGCAACCAATGAACCAGAGTTGCTGGAATATTCTATTGTATAAGATCCTATAGAAAGTATAAGTTCTAAAGAGTGACCAATGATTTTCTGGGAAATATGTTTGGGTGTATTATTTTATGCTGAGCACTTTATATTGAAATTATTTGTTAGCTTTACATTTGTATTTTAACAAATCACTCATAACCTTAAATAGTTCTCTGAATTTTGTCTGTGCAGAGGAACCTTTTGCTGTTTTATTTAATGACTCCTTATTTACTTTGCTCAGTCTGATTGTGTCGTTCTGTTCTCTCCTGTTTTAGCTCCAGGATTTACATTATTCCTAGTAGGAGTGGTTTTGGGTCCGGCTGCTTTTCTACTGACCCTCTTCCTGGTCTTGCTTTGTCAATATAAGAACAACAAAGGTAAGACTTTTGCAGTTTCCTAACTTTTCTTTCATGTGGAATCAAATACAAATGATGACTTGACCTGATTTAATAGTGTGTATTTCTCTTTACAGGTTCCTCTTCTAACAGAATATTCTGGTGAGTACATCTGTCTTTTTCCTATGTACATTTATATAGTAACATTTTGTCTGTGTTCTTTAATAATGTCTCTCACCCTTTAGTCCCATTCATCCCCAGAGTACCAACCAGGACCCCCAACAGGACCAAGGATCTACCCAGGTTCAGTGTCTTGATGCTGGGTACACAGGTCCATGGCATGTTCTTTCTCTGTGTTACATTTCACCAACCGTTTTGTTAGTCATGTTATTGTACTGTCTTTAGGCAAGCTGAGTAGATAACTAGTCTTGGTCTCTCTACTTTGTTAGAAATCAGCCATGTCGTATAGTGGTAGTAATAATAACTTGCGTACTCGGTTGTCAAGGGAGAGAGTAATTCAATTGTTTATTATAGCATATTAATTGTCTATTAGCACATGATGTTACAGGATCAAACTTTTCTCGTCCCTCTCTACTCTCTCTACTCTCTCTCCGTAATGGGGGTTACAAGCGGTTAAATACCTTGAGGGGCGTGTTTACCTAGCAAAGCCAAGACACTAACCCCACACCAAATGGTCATTGTAAACATTCCTGTGGTTACCAGAGCGCAACCTACAGGGAGAATCTTAACAAAAAGGTTTCCCTGTTATTCTCCTTATCTAGGCACATTCACTTCTAATGAAAAGTACATTCATATTGTAGTTAATGCTCCGATCCCACAACTTTGACTAACAAATAATGATAACATCCACTATATGATCAATTTCTCAGACAATTTACTGTGGTATTGTAATGTGTTTAGTAGAAAGGTCTAGTAACCCACAATACATGGTTGAATCTGTACATTTATAATGACTGATCCTGTTTGATTTGTCAGATTCTGCTGGTGTTTCTCCTCGGTCAGATGATGTGACATACGCCGAAATTGAACTCCAGGTGTTGGGTAAAAAAAATAAAGGTGAGCCAACTTTATTCTACAATTTTTACCAATGCTCAGAGTACGTTTTGACTGATCACATTGCTTGATTTAGCCAACCACTGTAGTTTATCTTCTACAGAATTTACACCCCCATCGAAGTCAGAATCAGCATATTCTCTACTAAACCCCTTCAAAGACTACAGTAAGACTTTATAACATATTTATAAGTAATTAGAACTATGGACTGGTACTACAGCATGTATCAATTTATGCTAACAAACTTTGTGCTGATTTGTTTCAGGTTCTTGAGGGGAAATGGATGTGATATTTCCACACCCTCCTGTAGGATGCAGTCCTACACAGAAGTGTGAGCAAACTCCAAACACACACACACACACACGCGCGTGCACATGCACACAAAAATGAAGCATTTTTATAATATATTTACTTACAGAAAGTACATTTAATATGTTGGCTTTTAAATCACATGATTTAACCATTTGTGATAGACATTTTTTTTATTTGAAATGTATTTAGCTCCTAAAAGGCTTTTTGTTCAAAATGCATAAAATACCGTCCAGTCATGTATTAGATCATATTATTTTCATATCTTTGATATAGGAAAATAACATACAAGTTAGAGTTGTGTTGCTGCATGTTGAATATTCTGAATATCCTGTCCTGTTCATACGACTAATACAAACTGAATAACACACCCTGGTATTTCCCGTCTCCTTATCTCTACCTAATTTGTATTTAACATTTTAGTAATTTAGTGTTTTTTCTTCTCATAAATCATGTCAAAACCTTTTACACCTTTAAATATGACCTATAATGTGAACAATTCAATTGATAAACTAAAATATTTGAGGAAAAAAAAAAAAAATCACAAGAACCTGATTGCATAACTGGGCACACCCTTATACTAATACTTTGTTCAAGCACATTTTGGCTTTTTTACAGCACCAGTCATTTTGGGTAGGAGTCTATTAGCATGGCACATCTTGATGTGGCAATATTTGCCCACTCTTCTTTGCAGAAGTGCTAGAAAGCAGTCAGATTGCAAGGACATCTCCTGTGCACAGCCCTTTTCAGATCACCCCACAGATGTTCAATTGGATTCAGGTCTGGGCTCTGGTTAGGCCATTCCAAAATGTTAATCTTCTTCTAGTTGTCAGTTTCTGTCCATTTAATATCATGAACAAAAATCATGCAACCAGAAGTCAGGGGAGAGCCAACTTTATTCTACATGAAACAAGAAGTTAACCTTTGATAATAATTTCCTTTTACTCTCCAATGAATACAAAATGAAAAAAAAATCATTATACCAAGGACACATGGGAGGCGATCAATGGTCATAACCAGCCATTACACAGTCAAATACCCTCAAATAAGAATGTTTCATCCTACAAAAGACCCTTGTATGGGATGTTCAGAGTTAGTCAGCACATGGTGAAGCCATGCTTTTGTAGATATCGATATGTGCTTTGTGATGCTGTTGTTGTAAAAGGTGAACTTCCTCTTCATCTTCAGCTTTCGAAAAGGCAAAGCATGATGCTGCCACCATAAAGCTACACTGTGGTCATGGGTTTCTTTGGGTGATGTGCAGTGTTTGTAACAAAACATACCTTTTGGAATTCTGGCCAGAAAGTTCAACATTGGTTTAATCAGACCATGCCACATTACCCTACGTATGTGCTTTTGGGAGGCTTTGTGCAAACATCCGCTGGATGTTTTTCTTTGTAATAAAAGGCTTCCATCTTGCTACCCTACCCCATAGCCCATTCATATGAATAATGAAAGAGATTGTTGTCACATATAGCACACAGCCAGTACTTCCAGCAGCTCTATTAATGTTGCTGTAGGCCGCCGCCCCAGCCCGTCCCAGCTGCTCCATCGCCCTCTACAGCCTGGAGTCTCCTGTCCTGGCCACTCCGGCTTCCCTTTTACTCCGGCACCAGGGTCACACTGGTGATTAATGTTAATGTTGGCTCCAGACTTTTCTGTTTCCACCTATACATCTGGTACCAAGGATTTAAGGAGGGGCTCAGGTGGGGAGGGAAGAGTTAACTCTTTCCAGTTACAAAAATTAAAAGCCAATATTTATCTGGTAGTAAAGTAGAATAAACAATAACGCCATGCGCAGTTTGTTTACAATACAATGAACTTAACTAATAAAAACAATTTCTTCCCCAAACTCATGGGACTCCTTCTCTGCCTTAACTCGATGGTGGACCAGCTCTCCCTGAAGCTATTTAAGTTTCCATATATGTTTTGTTTGTTCAGAGCTATTGAGTAGAATTTATGAAAATTTGCTTTATGAATTTGCTACATTGGTTAGTCATTTTAATACGAGCTATTGACTTTTATGTAAACAACTGACTTTCATCATCTACATCATCAGATGATGGTGCACTTTTAAGACGGTGCCTAAACCATCGTAGTGAATGAGTTTTCATGCTCTTTTCAATTAATATGAAACCAAATTGGGAAAAAACAAGGAGTGTTGCTTGTTTGCTAGTGCCATTGCTGTCTTTCTGTAGGTTTTGTTGATGTGGTATCGACCGAATTTTAGGCTCTGTTGCTCCTACCCACTTTTATTGGAGCAAGTAGAATGTCTGTTTTCCCTGCCTGCTCCTCCTGCTTCAGCTACTCTGTGTCAGTTGGTATTCACCCTGTGCTCTCCATGTCTGCTCCTCCTGCTTCAGCCTCTCTGTGTCAGTTGGTATTCACCCTGTGTGCTCCCTGTCTGCTCCTCCTGCTTCAGCCTCTCTGTTTCAGTTCGTATTCACCCTGTTCTCCCTCTATGCTCCTCCTGCTTCAGCTTCTCTGTGTCAGTTGGTATTCCCCCTGTGTTCTCCCTGTGTTCCCCCCTCTTGCTTCATTAACCCTTCTCTTACCTACTGAATACATTTTACCAGAACACTTAGAGTGGATTATAATTGAATAATAAAACAACTCTAATATAAATAAAATATGTATTTGTATCAATCCTTATGCCTTCTTTGAATGCGTAGAAGGCCCTGAACGATACCCACTCTGAAGTTCAGATCTCATTTCAAGGGTCTCGCTTATCAGTTTTGCGTAGATACTCCTAAATTATGTAATATAAATGAGATTAAGAATATGCAAGCATTGTAAATGTGGGATATATTTAAACAATCCTCTGTCGGTTTCCCTCCAGTTGTAAATGATCATTGATAAATGACACCACTGTAGTTCTCAGACTTAATGCTCATGTGGGTCCATGGATATTTGCATGTCAAAATCATCCCTTCAAGCCCCTGACTAACATACAATGTCAAAGCATGAAACAGCGATGGAACAAAATATTTACTGAGTATTACTGTAGATGCTGTTGTTTCCCAGAATGTTCAAAATATATTGTTGCTCTTTTACCAACTTAGAAAATGTTTGCTGAAGATTGGACCTTTAGGACAATTTATGTTAATTTGCAGGGTAACCACACGTTAATAAACGTCTAATTAGGAAGTTGTTTTGGAGGTTCAGTTTATGTTTGTCATGTCCTATACATATGTTTAGTTGGCTGTATGTCTTAACTGTACAGCTTTTTGGTTGACATAAAATATTTCTAAATGTGCTTTATAAATAAATTTGACTTTGACAAATTCCAGAATAAATCCCCTCATATTGAAGGACCCAGTGTAACATAGTTTGGTTTGAGCCATGGATCAAGGTAAATTACTGTTACAACACTATGAGTTTCTGTAATGAGAACCATCGGGCTTTACAGAATCTCACAGACAACAATTAAAGAGACATTGAATGTGTAAAAACCTCTCAGTTCTGTGGTGACAGACCACTTCAATTTCTGTTCTTACACAAAATATGTTTTCAAGGCCTGGATTTGTTTTTCACAAATTCACAAACTTACAAACAGTTCAGGGCCCAAATGGAACTCTGTATTTAGATGTGGTTTATTAGGATGTGGAAATATTAGGATTCCCATGAGAAAGAACCCAAACTCAGACCAATCTCAGTACAGTTAATAGATTTATTGGAACTGAAGGTGAGTAGGCGTGAGGAAGACTTGGGAGAAAGATGGGCTCTGTGAAGGAGGTCCAGAATCCGAGGGAGGTGGTGCAGTTGTGTATTTAGGTGGTCAGAGGGAACGGGTCCGACGGTCAGGTAAGATGGTGACAGCAGGTATTTTCCAGGAGGTAACAGGACAGGTCCTGAATCCCAGGTGAAAGAGAGGGTGAGTCCTTTCTGGTTGGTGTTCCTAAAGGGGAAAGCGGGGGAGCTGTATTACTTGACTGGTAAACAGGAAAAACACAAACAACAGACAACAGAATAGCAAAAAATTAGACTGAATATTGCTGATAAGTCAGAAACATATGTAGCTGGTGGATTTTGAGAACCAGGTGAATACCAGGGGTCACTTTTTGCACAAAGTTATAAAACAGGAAGCCGAGGTAGGATCTTCCTCTTTGCTTTGGTTTGTTGAAGGCTCCAATACCTGTATGCCTCAGGCTGGGATAAAGACAATTATTTATGCATATGTTCTAATGATTGATATATGAGTGTTATAATGGAGAGCTGTTGTGCATCATAAACACCTATGAAGAGACCTGAGTTTCTACAGTTACGACAAACTGCACATGTTTGGACTGGATCTCAGAATGTTACATTGGGAACAATGATTTACAGGGTTGTTCATTAATTCTTGGAACAACCAAACTTATTTTGTATGGTTATTTTTGATGGATATTTTTATTTGCAGTTTCAGCACCGATTACTATTTTCTTAAATGTATGTATTTATCATAAGGCCCCCATGTGACTACATGGGGGGGTCACATGTTATCTTTGTAGTGATGCTGGTTATGTGTAAGGTTATGGGGCCACTTGGTGTGTGCATGCTAAATGTAAGGTTAGTGTGTTGGTGTAGATTGTGGTGTAACCTTCCCCCAACCGCCTCTCATTTCCCTGCAGTTTTTATGCTTTACTGACTGGGAGCTCTTTCTATCATCTGGTTTTCCCCCTGTTTATTATTGTTCCAACAGAGTTGTTTTAATAGTTCGGCGTTTTTAATCAGGGAAATATAATTAAAAAATACTGCTTTGTAACAGCGTCTGAACTGCATCCTGACTTGTGGTTTCATTTAACAGTGAAAGACCCCATTTGGTTCTATAGCATAGGGGCACCTTACTCCACCAGGCCCTGGGTGTTACACATACAAACGTGACTAAACCATCCATCAGGGGCGGGACATCAGGACTTCTAAATGCTGCTGGTGATTGGCAGGTCAGGATCAGGTGTGTGATGGTTGAGCAGAAGCAGCTGGACACAGGAATCACCTCCATACTGACAACACACCCCCTCACCTGTAGTCCAGGAGACCGAATCTTAGAGAAGACAAGAGGACAAACAAACACACCAACACACAAGACAAACTCATTCACAAATGAAACCCATAAACCAACACATCTCATGGAGGAGGCGTTGTGACATATGTTGGTCTTTGAATTACATTGAATGACATTTAAACACTGAGATTAAAACAATCACCGATGGGCCTCCATATCAGCTCACTCATGTAGCCAAACGAAATAGAATGATTTTTGTTCAACTGAAGAAACTATTTTCCTATAATTCCAATAAATCTTAATATATAATAATTAATTGATGTTGTGACATGAGGCAAGTATATTTTATCAAATGTATTCTTAGATTTACAAATTCAATTTCATGATTAAATGATATTAAATATCCAAGATATTATTCTCAAGCCAACATTCATATTTATAACTCACATTTTGCAGCAGAATGATTGCATACAGGGTTTAGAGATGTGTGTGTGGTGAGTTGGTGAGAAAAGATAAAACAATCAAAATATGATTGTTCACTGTCTTTGTTCGTGTCTCTAAAATCTTTCTCATGTTGTCTGAGTGACGGTGAAGAGGTGTGATCAAACCAGAGTCTCATCACATAGGAAGTAAAGGGGTTTGTAAGGAGAACTGTTGTTCAGAGAGAGATACTCATCACCAAGACAGAATGGATCACATCGGGCCCTGTGTTCTACTCTGTGAGTACTGACTTTGGATTTGTGCTTGAATGGTTAATATGAACACAAAGTTTACTAAAGTTAATATTAGGACTCTATTGCTGCTGCACAAATTACATTAATTACTTTACCAATGTACTCTAATAATGCAATTTGTCTTTGTTGTAGTGTTGAATACCCTCATCTACTGTGGTCACTCTCAAGGTAATAGTAGATATTCATTAATTCACTCCATGTCTTCAAGCTTTATCCTCTTGGTCTCTGACACAGCCTTTCCTTGTGTTATTTGTGTGATTCAGTTGTGTATTTATGATCCATAATAATACTGTTTCGGTAACGTGTGTAAAGTAATGTGACTCTGTTTCCAACCAAGTTTGGACCCTGCAGAGAATTAAATAAAAATCAAATGCAATGACTCAAAAATCATTAATCCCTACATTTAATACAAAATAGTACAAAGACTTCTGCTGCCCAACTGGCCCCAGTTATACATGAGAGAAACTGTCACTATGATATGTAACATACAGGAGGGAGACGTCACTGAATGGGAGTACATGTGGAGACAGTCTATTAATAATGTCTATAAAGACCTCATCAGTACAGAGAATGAACACAAAATCAGTGCTGCTGATTTGTCTGACAGTCGTTATTACAGATGTTATGGTATAAACAGACATTCACAACAATATTCTATGCAGAGTAAACCAGTCAAGCTGACATGTAAATCATATAATTTCTCTTTCTTCTAACCGTCTCAATGTTCATATCACTTGTCATGGGGACCCATTTTAAAATGCTTTTTGCAAATCTGTCCACAACTACATTAAAAGTGAATTTAAACCCTCTATACCATAACGAGACAGTTGTATTTCCATGATCAGTCTCAAACTGACTGGAGATACAATTGTTACACAGGAAGTTACTTTACCAATCTGACAGTCACAGCAGAAACCCTCATCATCAGTAGAGCTGCTGAGTCTGACCAGGGTCTCTACTGGTGTCAGGGTATAGACAGATAGACACTATTAATATTAAGACTAATGGTCTGTGTAAATATTATGATATTTAAAAAGTGGACAATCAAGTCTCTCCAAATAAAGTGTTACAGCTGCATCTTAACCCAACCTGACCACCTAAATATTTAGTACTTATAATAGAGTTTTAACATTGTCCAACGATGTACCTTCACCTTAAGTTTAAGACCTCATATTGGAGTTTAGACACCAACTGATGTAAAGAGTAATGTTATTATTTTAGATTCAACTGTCAAGGTTCAGATATTTAAAGTATAACTTTAATAGCTGTCCATGTTGTGTGGGAGAAAGTCAGTTGTTATCTGTGGTGGAAGTCACCTTTATATGAGGAAGGACAAAAAAGAAATAACTATCAATAGCAGTGGTGTGAAAAACACAAGACCACATGAAAATCATGACCTGATGTTTCTTTCTGGCAGACAGGATGGTAAAAGTTAAGAGTGTAGAATCCTGCCTCTATATCTAACAACTACACAGCATGTGTGACGATGAGGTGACGGACAGCTCTGCCATCTCCCGCTCTTCTGGTTTTCCCAACAGTCATGAACTCATCCCGGTCCCCTTCATTGGTATTGTCTTCAATCATTATACACACCCAAATGAACACACACAATGAACAAAGTGAACAGATATATGATTTATTATAAATATATTTGTTAATTGCTAATTAAACAAGCAAATGGTCTGTGTAATTCACCTTTAATTGCAAATTTCACCTGTGTGGGTCAATCAAATTGCAATCAGTCAAATGTATTTTATAGAGCCCTTTTTACATCAGCAGTTGTCACAAAGTGCTTTCATAAAACACCCAGCCTTAAACCCCCGGGAGCAAACAACAGTAGTGTGGATCTTCTCCTTGTGTGTCTGTAACAAGGCCAAACATTTAAGGGTACACTTTTGATCTGGGACATTTGGGTGAACAGGGTTACAGTGTTACATATAAAAATACAATGACTGGACTTATGTCTGGTACAGAGACAACCAACAGCTTCCCAGTCAGACCAATAAACCCATCACCATCTCTCTCCCAGACCAGGCTGGTCAGTACCAGTGTCAGGTGAAGAGGGCAGATCGACAGCAGGCATTATATATTAGTCCTATTCACTCCATCAATGTTACTGGTAAGATCATTATAAAGTCCACTCCTCTTCAATAATAAATAACCATATAAATCTCACTGTGTCTGTTTCTTTATCAGACACTAAATACTGAGCCAATTGTGCTCACCAAGACTGTGGAAGTATTTTCTATTTAGTGTGTCATAGTTACATCAGAGAATTATACAAAGGTTAGAACATACTTAGGAAAAAGTTTTGATGTTTATGTTTCTACAGCTCTACCAACAGCCTCAGTGCTCCTGATCATCATCCAGTCATTTCCCCCAGTATATATGTTCCCTCTGCTCCCATGGTCTTTGTGTGTTATTGTCTCGCCTTTATGAGCACAGTTCAGCTTGAATGAATGAATGAATGAATGAATGAATGTATGGAAACATATTGACGCCGCAGCCCGCTTCTCCATCTTCCCAAGACCGAACTGACAACATGTAAGCAAGTCATGGCTCCCTAATTCATATCTTTGATTCAGGAAAAGCAAGATACAAGAGTTGTTTTACTGCATGTTGAATATTCTGAGTATCCTGTAAATAAGTCTAATACCAACTGTATAACACCCTGGTGTTTCCCGTCTCCCTATAACTCATTTGTGTTTAACATTTTAGTAATTTAACAGAGGTTATATTTTTCAATGTTTTTCCCCACTGGTCCATTGTAGAAATGTGAACTCACAACCATGGCGTTGGAAGCACCCCACTCTACTGGAATACTGCTTTTCAATTTGCAAAGCTACTGCTGCCTGTGAAACAATGTGACAATTAACCACAAACCAGCAGCTACGAAACACTCTTAAAACCACCAACATCAGGCAGACAGACATGATGACCTCCAACATGCTGATATAAACACTTAGGTGGTTTGCGTCATGGTAGAGAGGTTTTTACCACGTCAGTGAGATTTGTTTCACACTTATTTGGTCAGAAGGTGCGTGGGAACAGGACCACTAATACATCAGAATGTGTGTTGAAGGGCGTGTGAGATGTGAAACATAAATGTAGTCATGTATAGTTTCATTTCAGTCTTCATGTTATTATTTTTGCCCTATAAATAATAATCTGCCTTTTTGCATTTGTTCTTTGATAAAGCTGTTGGACGTCTTTCAGTGATGTTTATATCTGCAGATATAATGAAATGTACAAGGTGTCACAACTCCAGAGTCCTCCCCATAAGACGACATGGTTAAATTGAATGTCCTATTTTAAGTTACTTATAACTAGTCATCTAGATGGGTAATTCCTGCTATGCATCATCATTTGGAACAAACACATTTGAAAATTATTTGAAAACATATTTTAAACCATTGTTATGTTATCAAAATAAATGAGTTTCACTGTCAGTATAGTTTTTGTCAAACTCAGTAGAACGCTGCTCATCATGTTGCTGATTCCTCCACTGCCTCCTTTGTCCTACATACCAACCTAGTCCACCATACAGGCTTCAGCAGCATCTAGAAGTCCACATTATAAATGAATTAGGTTTCATATATATCTGTTTATGAGAGTGTTTGTGTGTGGTCTTGTTAGCCATTGGCTGTTTTAAAGTATATTTTATTTCTTGACTTGCTCCTAGATAAGAATTTAAAATGCAGGAATGGGGACATTTTCATTGCCCTGTTTGTGACAAAACTGTCATTAGAAGGAGACATAGAAAGACACCTGGAGACTTGCCAAGGTGTGACACAACACACATCACCCTCAGCTGCTGCCTGGTCAGAACATAACATAGACCTTAGTTTGTCTGCATCTACTACAGCATCGACACTGAAAACCAACTCAACTTCCATGCTCTCTCCCCTGCTTTCACCAACCACAGTGTCCCCCTCTCCAGAATGGACTCCTCTTCCTCTTCCTCAACCTCACTTCCTGTTACCTCTGAAATGTATTCTGGAACAACAAATGACCTGCCCTCTTCTGTTGTCCTACTGCCCAGGAGACAAAAACTCAATTCATCCTGAAAAAGGTAAAACAAGGTCCTCACTGCCAAAGATTATTACATTACAAGAAAAACATTGTCAAACATATTCAGAGGAAACACATTGAAATTTCAAAGAACACAACAGTGAGTGACAATTTAAAGAGTGTCTGTGTGGATGCTACAAATGGGATATCCACAGTCCATAAAACATATCATGGCCTTTCTGTGCCCATACATGTCCAAATCAAACCCTGGGGTCATGTGCAGAAGGTTCAGTGTGAATTGGAAGAATGGAGGCGGTATCATTTAGATTTCAACAGGAATTTTCAGAAATGCCAGGAAATTAATCATGAATGGTTATTCATATTTCACCTAGTTTTTTGACGTTTGTAATTTTTTAAATTTCACACAGTGTTCATTATTTTTTTTAATTTTTTTTTTTTTACTAGATCCTGAAAATTTACGTCATTTTTTAAAAACGTGTTCCTCTCTATTAAATAATGTTTCTGTGTCCAAGGTGTTAAACTCACTGGAAAGCCTGAGGAAAGTCACATTTCCTTCCAGAGACACTATTCTCCAGCCTACTGCCACTTTGAAGCATTGATGAACCACGTTTATGCTTGTGTTTGCTTTGGCTACTATCCATATTTAGAACTTGTTTTGAATGTTATATAGTATTCATTTTAAAACGAGGAACAACTAGAGCCTCAGAAAGCTGATGTCTCAGTTGGAAAAGCATTGGAGACAACAGTGGAAGCAGTAGGCTTGTTTTCCAGTTTTATTCTGCTTATCTGTGAGCCTTTTTAATCCTTTTTTTAGGGTTCAGGTGGCTTAGTGTTTAGAGAGTCAGACTTCACACTTACTGCCGACCTCCACACCACTCTCTATACCGCTTTCTATCTTCTGATCTAATGCTGACATCGGCCAGAGGTGTGTGTGCTATCTGGGTAGTTGGTAAACAATATAATAGCTATCTAGCTAGATTACGGTGTGCTTGTTCAGCAGATACGTGAGATGGATGAAGAGGTGTATTTAAAATATTTTGGCATGTTGGCTAATCGTTTTAACGATGTTCCTGGGATAGAAGAAACCATCCACTTGTCATTGTTTGAGATGCTGCTTTTCCATTGCATGTATATCTGATAAAGCTCTTTAAAAGAGAGCCACTGTTAATTGATATTCTGAAAATATTTGGAGGTTTAAATCGTAAGCAGATAATATATTAGATTAATAATAGGCATATATACTTAATAACTGTAAATGTTCTGCCTTATATTTGCTTCCATTGCACATTAATAATTTCCATCACAGATTTCTGAACATGCTTGTTTTAAAAAACAAGGCTCTTTCCAACTATCAGGGTGGTCCAAGCCTTTTCGGCCAGCATGGTCGTTGTAGGTGAACGGAGACTAACTAATTTACATTAAGGGCATCAGCACAGGAGTGGTTATTCTTGTGTCAATCGGAGCACCACAGAAATCTCCATGGTGGCTATTGTAATAAGCAGGATCAGGACTAAGACTTACTGTGTCCTTAGTTAAGACTAATTAGTTGGATAGCTTGCAGGTCAAATGGATGGTTGCTGACTAGCTGGATGAATTGTTGGGTGGATTGTCAGGTTGCTTGGTCACTTGGTCGTTGTTCAGTTGGTTGGTCATCAGAGGTGTCTCCCATAATGAGGAGAGAAACCTCATTCTTCAGGTCCTCCAGCCTCAGGTACCAGTCCTGGAGTTGTGTGCCTGCTAGAACTCAGTCAGAGCTGGCAAATGTGGCTCGGGAAAGGGAAGTTTGGCTCCCCCTGCTGGAGCTGTAGGATAAAGTCCTACACCGAAGTGTGAGCATAATCTGCACCAACACGTGCATGCACACACAAACACACACACACACTTTTGATAAAGGATTTCTTTATTTGACAGAAAGAACATATTTACATATTTAGTACAATATGTTTCCTTTTAAGTCACATGGTTTAACCATTTGCTAATGAAATTCCAAGTATTTTGACAGTGGAAATCCCCTCAAATGAAGGCTGCTGGGCCCTTTTACCAACCCACAGAGCACAGAGGAGAGGAACTACAATGTGGGCCATTGCCAGGTGTTCCTTGAAAGAACAAGGGATGGACACAACACTATTTATTAAGTCATTATTTTAACACTCAAAGCGCTTGGGTTTTAAAGTCTGCCTGTCTCTGTATTGACATTTTTGCCTTTGAAATGGTCTTTCTTAATAGTATATGGAAGTGATTTCTATCTGGGGAATCCGACCCTCTGCTATTAGAATGATGTATCGAAAACACTTTTTGTGAGACACTTGCATGAGTAATAATGTGAACTAGTCAGGAAGAAATGTAAAAACACTTTCTTTTTTATTGAGGAGCATTATATTAGGTCACCTGTTTTACACTACATTAGGATACAGCCAGTGGTTCAGAATAACTGCAAGATGTTTGGGTTTGAAAATATAATAACAATTTAATAAAATCAGGAAAACATTTTTTTTGCTCTTAAATTAGTTTTCTTCTCAAAAACTCTATTACATCAATCAAGATGCCCGTCTGGTGTCCCTGAATCTATTTGATCATAATGTACTTACAAATATTCACCACTAGATGGCATTACTCCCTTTTTTTTGTATTATTCTAATTTGCTCGTTGAAAGAGTGATAGAAAACTGAATGTGCCTTTTACCCATTTACAAAGGACAATGCGTTCTGTCAAGTAACGTTCATCATTATACTTCATAAACGTTTAAATCTAATTCTCTCAAATAGCATTGGTGCACATTTGAGATTTGACCACTGGCTCCTCATGTCATTGACTTCAAATGGGTTGGTTTTCCAGTTTGTGATTGGTTTATGCATTTTTGACTTCTAATCAAACAAATAAGATCAAGTATAATCAATTTGGGCTGCTACTGAAATCCTGAAGAACTCTAGGTTGTGAGATCCCAACTGTCGGGCTTCTGGTTTATGGAAGTACATGAAGTAGACATTGTTATTTACAGCAGAAAGTCCTTTGTCGGGGTCAGTAGCAGCCTATTTATTGTACAGCTTCTATCACACAACTTTTTTTTTCCTTCAACTCCTTGAAAACCTTGTTAAAAGCGCTGATTGTGTCTCTGCAGGACCACATCTGTGAGGACACGGCAACCAGAGGCTTCAGTTGGAGGAGTTTGGAGATGCTGGTCCTGTTCAGCTGCAGCACCACTGACCCAGCTGGAACACATTGACTAATACAGTAGAAAACTTGTGTAAATCAATGTTTCTGTAAGGTGAAGCAATTTTAGGCCTTCACTTTAATGTCACACTTTCTTTTTATTTTCTGGCAAGGTCAGACCTTCTGAGCCAGCCGCATTCACAGATTTCACCACATGTAGCCACTTGAATGCCTTTTTGGCATTTGTAAGGCCCACACAGTGTCCACCACACAATAGATATTATCTCTGTTCAACCTCCCCTGCAAGAACTTTCATTTCACTCTCACAGAGTTAAATTCCTTTCTTTCGGTTTCCTGTTGGGTTTTGCCATCATTGCAGTCATGGAGTCAATATCGATAATGACACATTTGGGCTTTTTCAGTGACCATTTATAGGCAATAACGGGTGTCAATTGGGTGGGACAAGACACTCTCACACGGATGTTTCATTTTAAGTAGCGTGTGAGTTATTAAAGTAAAACATAGTGGGATGTGCCTGCACATCTGATTTTATGTATCAATATATTTTTTTGCGTAAACACACCTTCTGTGGTTCATTCCTACGCAACGGTTTCTCCTGAATTCTACGTACAGTTTAATATATGAGCCTCCTGGTCGCCTCATACTCACTTTAGACCTTCGCATTACTGATTGTCCAACCCTGAACCACCCTGAACCACCCTGGACCACCCTGAACCACACTGAACCACCCTGAACCCCCCTGAATCACCCTGAACCACACTGGACCAGCTGATATTATTCATGTCTTGATCTGTAAGGGAAGAGGAGGACTCAAGATGTTATTTAAAATTCAGTCTTATGTTTGAGGCAGGATTCTACTCAGAGCACCTTTAAACAATACTTACAGGACCATTAAAAACACAGTACATACAAACCTACACAATACATACAAACCTACACAATACATACACACCTACACAATACATACAAACCTACACAATACATACACACCTACACAACACATACACTGCCTGCTTTGGGTCCAGATAAAAGGTCTCTAGATGTAATGTTGTTGTCGTGGAAATTACCACAAAATTCAAATTGGAGGAAACGGTGGTTAGGCTCAGATGTAACACACTGGTTGTTGAATGATATCTGGCCCCTGGCTAAATAGGAGTCACCCCAGGGGGTCCCCCCCTTTCCCAGGACACTACTAATGCTGTGTTTCTATTGGTGCTTTACCCCGACACCAGGGTCACACCAGTGATTTATGTTAAAACCCTTCCAGGTCCAGGATGTTTTTGGCCGGATTTCACTACTTGCACATTTTGGGTCCTATAATCATTTCTGTAACAGAAATCTTCTATTATGATGCATTCTGGTGATCACAACCCCTTTGGCTACAAAAAACACATACAAACAGACTTTTGGGACACTATTTTGAAACCTCATCTCTTAGAATTTACGATACACATTTCTGCAATAGGGTATGGTAATTTATTTCTGAAATATTAATGAAGTTTTGTATGATTGATATTTCCATGCCTTTATAGTCAAATTACAGTGTTTTGTGCTGAAATAAATGAATACGATAAATAACAGAAGGTCAAAAATATAGCCACCAAATAAATGTCAGTTTCTCTACCTGGAAATAAACCATTATAAAATTAATTAGAAAGAAAATACATTCCTCCGGTTATACCGCAATACACCTAACGGCCACTAGTTGCAAGCACGAGATCGGTATTGCGGTTGGGACAGTGTATTATTTATAATATCTTTCAATTGACCAACTTCTTCCATAAAAACCAATAACATCCCCATACTATGTTGAAAGAAGATTTTTTTTAACATAATTTTTCATATACAAACGATGCTGCAGGATACCATTGTTCATAAATAGCGATGTACTTACTTCATATGTGGATGGTTCACGTCTCTGAGCTATTGGAGCTGTCTGGCCATTACGCATTGCATCCAGTTACTGTTTCCATACAAATGATCATATTCTAAATATCAATCAAATTTATTTTAAAAAGCCCTTTTAACATCAGCAGTTGTCACAAAGTGCTTTCACAAAACACAAAACATGACGGATGAATAAAATACTCTTGCCCATTCAAATCTAGTCTAAAACGTTGATCTTTAATGTCCTATTTCGGAATGAAAGCGATGCAGAAATGAATGCAAAGCAAGTCTCTGTTGATACTCCATTGTCTTCAGCTTGGGTAAGGAGTGGCCACATGGCCTAGAGCTCGTGCCATAGCCCACGTGATTCCCTTGGAAAGCTAATCTGAATTGCGATTGGATACCAAAGCAATAACGTCGTTAGCGATTGGTCTACAAAGATTAAACTTCTAAACAACACGTGCACTAAGCTCAATTACATGAAGTGCGTATTGGCCACCATTTTAGGTGCAACTTTGTGTTTTTCTTACGTAGGCTGTGATGCACGTAGGAACACAAACCTTACGTCAATCGCTTCATTGGAATTAGCCGCTAACCGGTAAGGACAATACCTTTCTTTCTGGTAGGTTTTGTTGATGTGGTATTGACTGTGGTTTAGGTTGTGTTGCCCCCCCCCACCACTGTTATTGAAGCAAGTAGAATGTCTGTGTTCTCCTTGTCTGTTCCTCCTGCATCAGCCTCTATGGGTCAGTTGATATTCCCCCTGTGTTCTCACTGTCTGCTCCTCCTTCTTCAGCCTCTTTGGGTCAGTTGATATTCACCCTGTGTTCTCCCTGTCTGTTCCTCGTGCTTCAGTAACTCTTCTCTTACCTGCTGAATTCATTTTTCCAGACCTCTTAGGATGGATTATAATTCATTAAGTAATAAACTCTAATATAAATAAAAATTGATTATATTCATTGGAGCCATGGATCAAGGTTAATTACTGTTACAACACTGTGAGTTTCTGTAATAAGAATCAACAGACTTTACAGAAGCTCACAGACAACAATTAAAAAGAGACCTGAATGTGTAAAAACCTCTCAGTTCTGTGATGACCCAGCAATTCAATTTCTGTTCTTACATCAAATAGGTTCATTCAAGCACTTTCTATGTCTATTTAGTTTTCATAAACTTGTTTTTGATTTGTTTTTCACAAGTTTATGGATTTGTTTTTCCACAAATCAGGTTTCCAGAGGGAAAGACCCCAAACGCAGACAAAACTTAGTACAATGAATATATTAATTGGAACTGCATCAAAGGTGAGTAGGCGTGAAGAAGACTTAGGGAGAAAGGTGGGTTCTGTGAAGGAGGTCCAGAATCCAGGGGAGGTGGTGCAGGTGAGTATCCAGGTGGTCAGAGGGAACGGGTCCGACGGTCCAGTTAAGATCATGACAGCAGGTATTTTCCAGGAGGTGACAGGACAGGTTCTAAATCCCAGGTGAAAGAGCGGGTGAGTCCTTTGTGGTTGGTGTTCCTAACTGGGTATGGAGAGCTGAATTACTGGACTGGTAAACAGGAAAAACACAAACTGTCCGCGGAAGGAATTACAAACAATGAGGCATAGAATAATGCTGGTAAGTCAGAAATGTACATAGCGGGTGGATCTTTTAAACCAGGTGACTACCAAGGGTCACTAATAAAACAAGTTCTTAAACAGGAAGCCAAGATGGGGTGTCACTTGTTATCTTTGTAGTGATGGTGGTGGTGTGTAAGTTTAGGGGCCACTTGGTGTGTGCATGTTAAATGTTTGTTAGGGTGGGAGACACGAGTGGGCCCAAGCGCACGACACCAGACACGATCGGGTATACTCAAAAAGGTATTTAATGGTGACAGGAGTGGAAGGACTGAGGTAGGGCCAGAGGGGGAGGGCTGGGCAGGCAGGCAGACAGGGTGAGGCAGACAGGGTGAGGCAGACAGGGTGAGGCAGACAGGTGAGGCAGACAAGGCAGTGGGCAGGCAGAGCAGGTGGGCAGGCAGGCAGGCAGGAACATGTGTTGGAGGACCGGGTCAGGTGGGTCTTGGACCAGAGGGAAAAACAAGGTTTACAGGGACAATTGAAATATGATTAATCACATCAGGTTTGTAGAGGCCGTGAAAGTTACAACCAAGTAGTGCATAACAACGATCTGGCGCCAGGCGGACGGAGACCAGGGTACTTGAAGGGAGGCTGATGAATGAATTACAGGTGTGGAGACTTGAGGGGTCGTGGAGAAAAGCAAGGCTGGATTGCAGGAGTCCGGATCCGGTTCCTAAACATACATGGACAGACTGGGGAGAGGAAGAACCTGGCCTGGACTAGGAGGAGGCGGATGTGGAGGGCGTGACAAATTTAGGTTGGTGTGTTGGTGTAGATTGTGGTGTAACCTTCCCCCAACCCCCTCTCATTTCCCTGCAGTGTTTATGCTTCACTGACTGGGAGCTCTTTCTATAATCTTGTTTTCCCCCTGTTTATCATTGTTCCAGCAGAGTTGTTTTAGGAGTGAGGGGTTTTTAATGAGGGAAATAAAATTCAATAAAACTGCTTTGTAACAGTGTCTGAACTGCATCCTGACTTGTTGTTTCATTTCACAGTGAAAGTCCCCATTTGGTTCTATAGCATAGGGGGACCTTACTCCACCAGGCCCTGGGTGTTACACATACAAACGTGACTAAACCATCCATCAGGGGCGGGACATCAGGACTTCTAAATGCTGCTGGTGATTGGCAGGTCAGGATCAGGTGTGTGATGGTTGAATAGAAGCAGCCGGACACAGGAATCACCTCCATACTGATGACACCTCCCCTCACCTTTAGTCCAGGAGACCGAAACATCGAGAAGACAATATGACACACAAATGCGCCGACACACAAGACAAACTCATTCAATAATGAGACCCATGAACAAACACCTCATGGAGGAGGCGTTGTGACATATGTTGGTCTTTAAATTACATTAAATTAAATTTAAACAATCAGATTTCAACACTCACCAATGGGCATCCATATCAGCTCAATCATGTAGCCAAATGAAATTCCATCATTGTGGTTCAACAGAGTAAATGACTCCTGCTTTTGCCAATTTTCCTATGTTAATACATAAATTACAGATGTTTTAATGAAGTAAATTTTCACAAATATGTATTTTATTTGTATTCTTAGAATTGCAAATTCACAGACATGATCAAATGATATTATGTATCAAAGATATCTTTCACAAGCAAACGTTCATATTAATAACTCATATTTTGCAGCAAAATGATTGCATGCAGGGTTTAAAGATGTGTGTGTGGATCCAGTCTTAATAAATAATCTCCATGTTCTCAGTTCTGATTACATACATCTTTTGTCTGATAATTAGGAAGGAACCAGTCTGAGATCATGGAACCAATCAAAAGGAGTTGGTCAGAAAAGCATGGACATAAACTTTGTTCATGTTTCTAAAATTGTTCACATTTTCTCTGAGTGACTGTAAAGAGGTGTGATCAAACCAGACTCACATCCTATAGGAAGTAAAGGGGTTTGTAAAGAGGACTGTTGTTCAGAGAGAGTTACTAATCACCAAGACAGAATGGATCACACTGGGCCCTGTGTTCTACTCTGTGAGTACTGCTTTTGGATTTGTGTTTGAATGTTTGTTATGAACACAAAGTTCACTACGGTTAAAATGTGTACTCTATTACTGCAGCACTGTTTACATTAATTACAATACTAATGTAATGTAATGATGCAATCTGTCTTTGTTGTAGTGTTGAGTACCCTCATCTACTGTGGTCACTCTCAGGGTAATAGTAGATATTCATGACTTCACTCCATGTCTTCTAGCTTTATCCTCTTGGTCTCTGACACAGCATTTCCTTGTGTTATTTGTGGGATTCTGTTGTGTATTTATTTTCAGAAACATGTGTAAAGTAATATGATTCTGTTTCCAACCAAGTTGGGACCCTGCAGAGAATGAAAATAAAAACTGAATGCAATGACACACAAATCATTAATCCCTACACTTAATACAAAATCGTACAAAGACCTGCTGCCCAACCCAGTTATACATGGGAGAAAATGTCACTATGATATGTAACATACAGGAGGGAGACGTCACTGACTGGGAGTACATGTGGAGACAGTCTATTAATAATGTCTATAAATACTTCATCAACAGAGAATGAACACAAAATCAGTGCTGCTGATTTGTCTGACAGTTGTTATTACACATGTTATGGTACAAACAGACATTCACCACAATATTCTATGCAGAGTAATACAGTCAAGCTGACCGTGACATGTAAATCATATCATTTCTTTCTTCTCACCTTCTTGTCATGGGGACCCATTTTAAGATGGTTTTTTGTAGTCAAATAAACATTTATTTGTTATGCAGCCCTGTCCAAAGCTACAATAAAAGCAAGCTAGTTCATTTATATAGCACAGTTTATACATCGAAGAGATTCAGTGTGCTTCACAAAGAAAAAGAAAACGTATATTAAAGTACAATACCAGAAAAAATGAATACTCAAATGAAATCATCAAAACAACATCATGACAAAAAAATTGAAGAAGAAAATAGGATAAAAACATCTATAAGGAAGCTATGAGTGTAAACACTGTGGTTAAGTTTAAGTGCTCAGTGACACGCATGTGAAAAGAGAAGTGTTTTTAACCTGGATTTAAAACTGTATAAGTTTGGAGCACGTCTAATATCTTCTGGTAGTTTAAAGGTAGTATTTAACCTATACAATCTCCTCCCAGTCAATGCTGACAATTATGGCACCACATGGAAGAGAAAGTCTTGAGAAAGTAAGTAATTTCTTTACACAAGAAAGTCAAGGCTACAAGATAATTAGTAAAGCATTGCTAATCAGTCAGAATACTGTAACAAAGGTTATTCAAAAATTCAAAAGGATGGACTTGTGACAAGAATTCTGAGACATTCAGGCCGACCACAGAAGCAAACACCTTGAGATGAATGTTTTGTCCTTAGAAAAGTTGAGTATATCACCATGCAGGTTCATCCCAGTTAGCTAAAGCTGTAGAAGCCCAACTGGGGTGACTGTTTCACGTGACACGATACAACGTATGCTGCACAGGAGTGGCATGCAAGGGTGTCATCCAGGAAGGAAGCCACTGCTAAAGACCATGAATAAAAAAGACCAGGTAGCATTTGCCAGGACCCATTTTGACAAAAGTGAAGAATATTGGAATTCCATACTTTGGTCAGATGAGACAAACTGTCAGGCTTTTTGGAACTGATGGCATCCAAACTAAATGGCAAAAAGAATACAATGAAAACGTCCTGATACCCACAGTAAAGCAGAATTGCACTTCAGAATTGCACTTCATTGAGGGCATCATTAATTCACAGATATACTGAGAAATACTTAAAGAGAAGATGCTACCATCTCTCCACACCCTGGGTCACCGTGCACCATACCATACCATAATGACCCAGAACATACATCCAAGACCACTGCTGCATTTCTGAGGAAGAACAAGGTGAAAGTGATTCAGTGGCCAAGTATGTGACCTGACCTCAACCCAAAAGAACACCTGCGGAGTTCTGAATAGACAGGGTGTAGAGTGTAACAGTACTCTTCATGCGTTGTGTTTCATTAAAAAACTGGAGACTTTGCCACCAGCTGGATGTTTATTCTTTCAGATCTGATATAAAATGCAGAGTATTCTCTACTGTTCCACCCACTGTACAAAATACACAAAATCCTTCATTAGCTACAGACTGTAGACTCCCTCAATGTTAGCTAGCATACTCTATGATGGAAACTATATTTCATCAAATATGTATTAGATATTTATTAAGGAACACCACATAACCAGTATAATATTCTAAATATATTTACAGACAGCCTGATATAATGTAAATGGACCCATCTGCAATGATGTGTAATAGAAAATGTTTTTTTAGGTATTGTGTTTTGCAGCAATAACTTACTGTTAGACTGGCCTTCGCTGACTGGGACGATTTTCATTGAAACATCACCCCTAATCAGCAAACCAAACGAACCCACCAATGAAAATGTTTGTTCAGGAGATGAAGACAGAATAAATGGAGTGACAAGGGAAATCACTCTGAAAGAGCTCATTCTCCAAGAATGGAGAAAGATAGACAGGGCAGTATGTCACCCAATAATGGAGAAAGACAGACAGGGCAGTATGTCAACCAAGAATGGAGAAAGATAGACATGGCAGTATGTCACCAACTTGTTCCCTCTGTCCAGAAGAGTTGGTGCTGTCTTTAAAAATCATAGAGGTCATACAAAATATTTACTTGGTAGAATTTGTTGTAAGATTTACTAATTTTTGCAATACCTTATGTAAATTAAATATATTAATATCTTATGCGAATGATGTTGGTGACCTACCTCAAATTTCAGCTATTTGTGCTGGTGTTCAGCGCTTGACATTACCGTTCTGCTCACCAGCCACTGTGGCTAGTGGTTTTCCAAAGTTACCAGCCACTCAGCATTTTCACTATCCACCATTTTGTTGTCGGGGAATTACATTTTATTTGATAAAATTTGACAATGATGTGCTACATTTTAGCCTGTCTTGTTCGCTGGTTCAGTCACTATTAGTCAGAGGTGGTACCTCACTTTACCAAACACCCCTCTGTGAAATACTTTGTATACTGTGGCTACATACTTAAAGACAACTTTTATAGTTTTACATCTGACTTGTTGTCCATGTCCACTTGAGCAGCTAATGCACGCTACAATGTCATCCCTAATATCAACAAAAATATTAATTCTTAGCATTATCTAAAACTATTAACATGTTATTTAAAAAGAAAAATGAACTCACACATTTGCTTTATAATTAATCACAGTCAATATTATTGTTGTCTCTTTTTGTTATGCTCTGTTCTGGTTAATACAGCATTGCATAAAGTTACAAAACAGATTTGTATTTATTACAGCATTGACAAGTTAGTTATCCCCATCTTTGTCTTGACGTCACATCGTTAATCTCCGTCGTTTTCCTTCAGCTGTACTAGGCTCAACTGCCTTCGCTGATCGAGCTTCTTCATGTTCATATATTAATATGGTTAGTAACTTAAATATGTCAATTACATATATATATATATATATATATATATATATATATATATATATATATATATATATATAGTAAAACATATATTGGCATATGCAAATAATATTAATAATCTGTAAATTTTAGGCAACAAAATGTTTATGCGGAATAAATTGCGTTTTAAGTCATTAAGTTTTAATGGGATATTTAGAAATCCTTGTGTGTAAAAACTAGGATACACCTGTTTTTGCGACATTAATAATCTCTGCGATGTCTGTACCGGTGTGGTCCTGTATGCAAGTTTGCCAGGTTTCATTGCCCCTAAACTGTATTCTGCTTCAGACTCCAGAAAATATTATAATAAATCGACTAGCCAAATTCCAGCCAAAAATATCTGAATTGTGAAGGAAACACACCAAATTTGGCAACAGTCAATATGGAAAAAGTTTCCCCTTATCGTCATATTAGCTGCAGTGTTTCACTAGTACTTTGTATATGAGCACAAAATCATGTTTTACCATGCTAACACACAGAGGCGGTGCGAGATTTTAAGGTTCTGATTTTGTGCTTTGAATGCAGGAAAAATCCTGTGTATAGATATATAGAATGCCACCCGCCAAAGTGGCTAGTAAGGGTTCTTGCATTACACACCACAGCTGAATTCCTCCCCCATTTGGTGGGTGGGCAGGTGCCAATGTCAAGCCCTGCTGGTGTTCACTGAGAATCAGATGCAAATTTTCATTTCTAAAACGAGTGGACTCATTTACTCTGAGTACTGTAGATCCAGAGGATGTAGATACTGGTTCAGAGTCATGTCTGTACCAGTAAAACCTCCATCCAGAAGACTCTACAGTACAGGTCAGTGTCATACTGTCTCATGTCAATACATCCTGCTGATCTGAACTCAGTGGATTATTTTGTTGATTAGCTGGTGGTTTTTAAAAGGTTTGATTAGGAACAACAAACTACTACTAACATCACTATGATACCAAGTAACAACACAATACTACTAATATCACTATGATACCAAGTACCAACAAACTACTACTAACATCACTATGATACAGAGTAACAACACAATACTACTGATATCACAATGATACCATGTAACAACACGTTACTGATGGAGTACTAATAGGAGACTCACCAGTAACACTGTTGTGGAGGGAAACACTGAGTTGTGACTACTGTAATACTACTTTACCATTACTGTCTTTTTACCACGTGAATCTCCAGTTACTATCAGACCCCACTGAACAGGTTAATACAACACACAGAAGTAACTCACCATTCACAGTGATACTGACAGGTTGACTGGTGGAGGTAGATTTGGGTCTGGAATCTCTCTCTCCCTGACACCAGAAGAGACCCTGGTCAGATTCAGCAGCACTACTGATGGTAAGGGTGTCTCCTGTTACAGTGTGTCTTTCAGACTGGGATACTACAGTATCATTACTGTCTTTGTACCACTTATATCTCCAGTTACTGTAGGACCCAACTGAACAGGTCAGAGTGACTGTCTTTCCAGAAAACACTGGGTTTGGCATTACAGTCAGTGTTGCATTTGGCAGAACTGGGAAAAAAAGACACATAAATTCATGGCATGTTTATTACGGAAAAATAAAGCCTTATAGGCCAGAAAATCCTTTTTTATTATTTTTCTTTATTGTTTTTAACAAAAGTGTTTGGACCTTTTCAGTTCATTAGGAATTGGATTGTACTTTTATTTTTCTAGTTTTATCAACATGTAATGATTAATTAATACATGATTGAAGGGGGGACTGAGAGAAAGTTGGCTTGAGAAACTTAACACAACACAGACGTACTAACTAACTCTTGAGCACAGGTGTATAGATAGAACACACGTCCTGTTTATTCCTCCTGCTAGGAGTTGCCCATGTAACTGTCATAGGCTTGAGGGATAGGACCATTGACAATCGTGATGGAAATTCCATCGATAAACACTCAAAGGAGTAAGACAGAGACAAAATTGTCTTGGCACAATTAGTATTTTATTTGCAAATAGAGAGACGCGTCCAATGCTTACAGAATAATCATTCAAGGAACCTCTAAAGAAAATTACATGTACAACATTAGTTAAGAAATTGCCACAACACCATATGTTGGAACATCCCATACAAGGGTCATTTAGGCCTTTCCTATTGGAGGGTATTTGGCTGGGTTTGACCCTAGGCCGCCTCCCTTGTATTATAAGTACTGTGGAACTTCCTGTATTCTTTGGAGCAGCACAAAGGACCTGTTAACATCAACGTTGCATGCTGAATAAAGAATGGCTTTCCCCTGACTTTGGTTACATAACTTTTGTTCTTGAACATCATCAGAACAGGAAGCCAACTATCTAGCTAGATTACGGTGTGCTTGTTCAGCAGATGCGTAAGAAGAGGTATTTTGGCATGTTGGCTAATCGTTTCAACAATGTTCCTGGGATAGGAGTCGCCATCCCCTTTTCATCGTTGGAGATGCTGCTATTCCATTGCATGTATATCTGATAAAGCTCTTTCAAAGTGAGCAACTGTTAGTTGATATTCTGAAAATATTTGGAGGTTTAAATCATAAGCAGATAATATATTAGATTAATAATAGGCTTATATACTTAATACTTGTAAATGTTCTGCCTTCTATTTGCTTCCATTACACATTTAGAATTTCCATCACAGATTTCGGAACATGCTTGTTTTAAAAGACAAGGCTCTTTCCAACTAGTAGGGTGGTCCAAGCCTTTTCAGCCAGCATGGTCGTTGTAGGTGAACGGAGCCTAGCTAATTTACATTAAGGGCATCAGCAAAGGACAAGAGTGGTTATTATTGTGTCAGTTGGAGCTCTACAGAAATCTCCATGGTGGCTACTGTAATAACATATTTTATTTCACACTATTAGATACTGTACTATTATATTGTAACTGTACAGACATCCCTGGTGTCTTACCGATGTGTGCCGCATTTCCACTGGGGCTTTACCCCGTTACCATGGCTACACCGGTGGGAGGAGCCAGACACACTACTTAGTCACGTTATGAGTTGCTGTGATGAAATTCACGCATGTTGGAACAGCCTGTGATTTCAATTGTTTACTTTTATTATTAGTGGGAGTTTCAATCCAGCATTCATTCGGTTCGTGATTTTTGTTCATTGAACATTGTCAATTTGTTCTCAACGTATGTACAGCCATGATTTTGATCTTTAATATATTTAGTTTATCGAGTCCTAATATGCTTTTAGTGTTCCCTTAAATTCTTTGAGCTGTGTATATTCCCTTCATATTCTGCTCTGTACGTAGGCTATGGCAACTTAATAGGGCTTCTTAAGCTCAAAACTATTCTTACAATTATGCAGAATCACATCAACTGCTATTTGTTCTGCTAACATTGATTTCTAAGTAAATCAAACCGATGTAATTAGGTTTTCAGCAGGATCAGGACTAAGACTTACTGTGTCCTAAGTTAAGACTAATTAGTTGGATAACTTGCTAGTCAAATGGATGGTTGCTGACTAGCTGGATGAATTGTTGGGTGGATTGTCAGGTTTCTTGGTCAGTTGGTAGTTGTTCAGTTGGTTGGTCATCAGAGGTGTCCCCCATAATGAAGAGGGAAACCTCATTCTTCAGTTCCTCCAGCCTCAGGTACCAGTCCTGGAGTTGTGTGCCTACTAGAACTCTGTCAGAGCTGGCAAATGTGGCTCAGGAAAGGGAAGTTTGGCTCCCCCTGCTGGAGCTGTAGGATGCAGTCCTACACCGAAGTGTGAGCAAAATCTGCACCAACATGTGCACGCACACACATACACACACTCACACACACACATATACACACCTTAGATAAAGGATTAATTTATTTAACAGAAAGAACATATTTACATATTTATTACAGTATGTTGCCTTTTATTAAGTCACATGGTTTAACCATTATTTTGACATTGGAAATCCCCTCAAATGAAGGCTGCTGAGCCCTTTTACCAACCCACAGAGCACAGAAACTACAATGTGTCCCATTGCCAGGTGTCCCTTGAAAGAACAAGGGATGGACACAACACTATTTATTAAGTCATTCATTTAACCCTCAAAGTGCTTGGGTTTTAAAGTCTGCCTGTCACTGTCTTGACATTTTGGCTTCTGAAATTGTCTTCCTTTATAGTAGAAGGAAGTGATTTATATCTGGGTATTCTGACCCTCAGCTTCAATAAGGATGTAAAGAAAACACATTTTGTGAGACACTTGCATGAGTAATAATGTGAAGTAGTCAGAAGAAATGTTATAATGGACCACCCTGAACCACCCTGAACCACCCTGCACCCTGAACCACCCTGCACCCTGAACCATCCTGGACCACCCTGCACCCTGAACCACCCTGGACCACCCTGGACCAACCTGAATCACCCTGGACCACCCTGAACCACCCTGAACCAACCTGCACCCTGAACCACCCTGGACCACCCTGCACCCTGAACCACCCTGCACCCTGAACCACCCTGAACCACCCTGCACCCTGAACCACCCTGGACCACCCTGAACCACCCTGGACCACCCTGGACCACCCTGAACCACCCTGGACCACCCTGGACCAACCTGAACCAGCCTGGACCTGCTGATATTATTCAGGTCTTGTTCTGTAAGGGAAAAGGAGGACACAAGATGTTGTTTAAAATTCAGTCTTATGTTTGAGGCAGGATTCTACTCAGAGCACCTTTAAACAATACTTACATGACCATTAAAAACACACGACATACAAACCTACACAATACATACAAACCTACACAATACAAACACACCTACACAATACATACACACCTACACAATACATACAAACCTACACAATAAATACACACCTACACATTACACATAAACCTACACAATACATACAAACCTAGACAATACATACACATCTACACAATACATACAAACCTACACAATACATACAAACCTACACAATGCATAGAAACCTACACAACACATACACACCTACACAATACATACACACCTACACAACACATACACTGCCTGCTTTGGGTCCAGATAAAAGGTCTCTAGATGTAATGTTGTTGTTGTGGAAATTACCACAAAATTCTAACTGGAGGAAACAGTGGTTAGGCTCATATTCATCACACTGGTTGTTGAATGATATCTGGACCCTGGCTAAATAGGAGTCACCCCAGGGGGTCCCCCCCTTTCCCAGGACACTACTAATGCTGTGTTTCTATTGGTGCTTTACCCCGACACCAGGGTCACACCGGTTATTTATGTTAATGTTGGCTCCAGACTTTTCTGTTTCCACCTATACATCTGGTACCAAGGATTTAAGGAGGGGCTCAGGTGGGGAGGGAACAGTTAACTCTTTCCAGTTACAAAAATTAAAAGCCAATATTTATCTAGTAGTAAAGTAATATAAACAATAACGCTATACTCAGTTTGTTTACAATACCGTGTGTGAACTTTTGCTTTAGATACTACTAATAATTTCACAAATAAAAAAAATTGTGGATACTAGAGCAGGTCCCCCTGAAGATATATCAGATGACAATTTTTATGTATGTTTTACTGGGTCTGAGCAATTAAACATAATTCATGAAAAAATACTTTATAACCTAGTAATATTTTCCTACATTGAAAATGTGTAAAACCAAAAGAGTAGCGTTCCCTAAAAATGTATCAGTTTATTTTTCTGGGTCTGAACTATTGAACAGAATTAATGAAAAAAATCTTTATAAACAAATAATAATGTCCTGAATTAAAAGATTGCAAAATTAAAGGATGTTGATTGTTGAGCAAGTCTCCCTGAAGCTATGTCAATCTGTTTTTTCATATAAGTTTTATTGGGTCCAAGTTAATGTGCATTTTTGACAGACAAATGCCGTATCCACTATAAATAATGTCCAAAATAAAAATTTTGGAAAACTAAATGATGCTAATTGTAGAGCAGTTATCCCTGAAGCTACACTGGTTGGTCAATTTGAAATGAGCTATTGGCATTTACATAAAAAACTGCTTTCTTTCATTAACATGATCAGATAATGATGCACTTTTAAGACAGTCCCTGAACCCTAGCGTCATGGTAATGCAATTTTTCACATTCTTTTAGACTCTGAAAGATTAATATGAAACCGAAATGGAAAAACAAGGAGTGTTGCTTGTTCACTATCACCAGCAAATTCAGAAAATGGAATTGCTGTCTATCTGTAGGTTTTGTTGATTAGGTTTTGACAGTCTATTTGGCTGTGTTGCTCCTACCCACTTTTATTGAAGCAAATAGAATGTCTGTGTTCTCCCTGTCTGCTCCTCCTGCTTCAGCCACTCTGTCAGTTGGTATTCACCCTGTGTTATCCCTGTTTGCTCCTCCTGGTTCGGCTACTCTGTGTCCGTTGGTATTCCCCATGTTCTCCCTGCCTGCTCCTCCTGCTTCAGCCTCTCTGTGTCAGTTGGTATTCCCCCTGTGTTCTCCCTGTCTGCTCCTCTTGCTTCAGCCTCTGTGACAGTCGGTATTCCCCATGTTCTCCCTGCCTGCTCCTCCTGCTTCAGCCTCATTGTGTAAGTTGGTATTCCCCCTGTGTTCTCCCTGTTTGTTCCTCCTGCTTCAGCCTCTCTGTGTCAGTTGGTATTCCCCTTGTGTTCTCCCTGTCTGTTCCTCCTGCTTCAGCCTCTCTGTGTCAGTTGGCATTCCCCCAGTATTGTTCCTGCCTGCTCATCCTGCTTCAGCATGAAACAACAACGGGAACCAAATATTTAGTAAGTATTACTGTAGATGCTGTAGTCTCCCAGATATTTTGTATTTAATGATGCTCTCTTTCCTACTAAGAAAATGGTTGCTAAAGATCGGACTTTTGGGACAATTTTTGTAAATTAGCAGGGTAACCTCACCTTAATAAGCATCTAATTCCTGGACATTCCATGTACTTTCCAGGACAAATACCCTCAACTTGAAGGAACCAATGTAACATAGTTTGGTTTGAGCCATGGATCAAGGTTTATTAATGTTACAACTCTGTGAATTTCTGTAAAAAGAAACAGCAGTTTTGTTGGTGTAAAAACCTCTCAGTTCCGTAGTGACAGACAACTTCAATTTGTGTTCTTCCACCAAATATGTTCATTCAAGCACTTTCAATGTCTATTTATGACTATTATCAAAGCCTGGATTTGTTTATCACAAACTTACAAAGATTTTAAGACCCCGCGGGAATTCTGTATTTAGATCGGATTTATTAGGACTTGGAAGTATTAGGATTCCCAAGGGAAAGAACCCAAACAGAGACCAAATTCAGTACAGTGAATATATATATTGGAACTGAATAAAAGGTGAGTAAGCATGAAGAAGACTCGGGGAGAAAGATGGGTTCTGTGAAGGAGGTCCGGAATGCGAGGGAGGTGGAGCTGTTGTGTATTTAGGTGGTCAGAGGGAACGGGTCCGACGGTCCAGGTAAGATGGTGACAGCGGTTATATTCCAGGAGGTAATAAGACAGGTTCTAAATCCCAGGTGAAAGAGCGGGTGAGTCCTTTGGTGTTGGTGTTCCTAACTGGGTATGGAGAGCTGAATTACTGGACTGGTAAACAGGAAAAACAAACTGTCAGACAACAGAATAGCAAACAATGAGGCATGGTGATGGTGGTGGTGTGTAAGGTTATGGGGCCACTTGGTGTGTGCATGTTAAATGTAAGGTTAGTGTGTTGGTGTAGATTGTGGTGTAACCTTCCCCCAACCACCTCATTTCTCTGCAGTGTTTATGCTTTACTGACTGGGGGCTCTTTTGGTTTTCTCATCTGGTTTTCCCCCTGTTTATTATTGTTCCAGCAGAGTTGTTTTAATACTTAGTTGTTTAATAGTTAATTTAATGAAATTCAATAAAACTGCTTTGTAACAGTGTCTGAACTGCATCCTGACTTGTGGTTTCATTTAACAGTGAAAGTCCCCATTTGTTTCTATAGCATAGGGGGACCTTACTCCACCAGGCCCTGGGTGTTACACATACAAACGTGACTAAACCATCCATCAGGGGCGGGACATCAGGACATCTAAATGCTGCTGGTGATTGGCAGGTCAGGATCAGGTGTGTGATGGTTGAGTAGAAGCAGCTAGACACAGGAATCACCTCCATACTGACGACAAACCCCCTCAGCTGTAGTACGGGAAACCAAAACATAGAGAAGCCAAGAGGACACACCAACACACCAACACACAAGACAAACTCATTCACAAATGAAACCCATAAACAAACACCCCTCATGGAGGAGGGGTCATGACATATGTTGGTCTTTGAATTACATTCAATGAGATTTAAATAATGAGATTAAAACAATCACCGATGGGCCTCCATATCAGCTCACTCATGTAGCAAAAAAAATACCATCGCTGTTGTTCAACAGAGTAAATGACTCCGGCATTTGCCAATTTTCCTATATTTCCAAAATATGTTAATATATAATAATTCACTGATGTTGTACATGAGGCAAGTATATTTGAACACATTTCTATTTAATTTTGTTCATGTTTCTAAAATCTTTCTCATGTTGTCTGAGTGACAGTGAAGAGGTGTGATCACACCAGAGTCACATCATATAGGAAGTAAAGGGGTTTGTAAAGAGGACTTTTGTTCAGAGAGAGTTACTCATCACCAAGACAGAATGGATCACACCGGGCCCTGTGTTCTACTCTGTGAGTACTGACTTTGGATTTGTGTTTGAATGTCTGTGTTATGAACACAAAGTTCACTAAGGTTAATTTCTCTATTACTCTATTACCGCTGCACAAAATACAATAATTACACTACTAATGTACTGTAATGATGCAATCTGTCTTTGTTGTAGTGTTGAGCACCCTCATCTACTGTGGTCACTGTCAAGGTAATAGTAGATATTCAATAATACACTCCATGTCTTCAAGCTTTATCCTCTTGGTCTCAGACAGCTTTTCCTTGTGTCATTTGTGTGGTTCAGTTGTGTTTGTTACTATCCCAAAAAATATTGTTTTTGGTAACGTGTGTAAAGTAATATGACTCTGTTTTCAACCAAGTTGGGACAGTGCAGAGAATGAAAATAACAAACAAATGCAATGACACACAAATCATTAATCCCTACATTTAATACAAAATAGTACAAAGACTTCTGCTGCCCAACTGGACCTAGTTATACATGGGAGAAACTTTAACTATGATATATGAGGTACAGGAGGGAGACGTCACTGACTGGGAGTACATATGGAGACAGTTTATTAATAATGTCTATAAAGACTTCATCAGTACAGAGAATGAACATAAAATCAGTGCTGCTGATTTGTCTGACAGTTGTTAATACAGATATTATGGTATAAACAGACATTCACAACAATATTTGATGCAGAGTAATACAGTCAAGCTGACCGTGACATGTAAGTCATAGCATTTCTCTTTCTTCATACCGTCTACATGTTCATGACCACTTGTCATGGGGAGCCATGTTAAAATGTTTATTGTAGTTAAAAAAAAATGTATTCTCCATGTTTAGTTTGGACTCTGGGCCCTATTAGCTGAACTGGGTTCATGGATCTGAGAGCCCTGCTTGGTTTATATTCTTCAGAAATATCAGAAATGTATTTGGCATAGCTGTGGTAGTTAATGTTGTTGTTCTGTAGAATTTGGCCCAGAGGTAGCATACAGAGATTGAGCGGAAATGGTCTGAGAACTGATCCCTGTGGAACTTCGCATGTCAAAACCACCCTAACTGATTCACGATTGCCAATTGTGACAAAGTATCTCAAGCCATATAGATAAGATCTGAAACAATCAAGGACTGTAACGGAGAGTCCTACACAATGTTCTAGCCTATCTAGAAGTGTTCTATGATTTACAGTGTTAAATGCTGTACTGAGATCTAATAGAACCAGAACTGTTATTTTATCTGAATCAGTATTCAGCCATATATCATTTAAAACTTTCATCAGGGCCGTTTCAGTACTGTGGTGAGGTCGGAAGCCTGACTGAAATTTGTCTAAGAGACCGCTTGAGATCAGAATATTGCTGAGTTGACTGAAGACAACCTTCTCAACGATCTTGGCAATAAAAGGGAAATTTGATACAGGTCTATAGTTGTTCCGTAAGGATGCATCCAGGGTTCTCTTTCTTAATATGGGCTTAATGGCAGCTGTGTTTAGGAAAATGCCTGACGGCAGAGCTATTAACTATTTGCTGTAGAGCCATTGTTACAGATTAAAAAAAATATATTAACGTCTGATGGCAGTGTGTCGAGAAAAAATGTGGAAGCTTTAAAATGTCGAAGTGTTTCATCAAGGGATTTTTGATCAATTGTATTGAATTGTGACATAATAACCAAGTTAGTTCTTGGTGGTCGTAGTGACGGTACAATCTCCTTGTTAGATTGTGTAGTTTGGGTTGTTTCTCTAATACACGCAAATTCATTACATTTCACAGTATTACCCTGTTCAGTGGAGTCTGAAACTGACTGGAGATACAAATGGTACAAAGGAAGTTATTAACTGTAACTGGAAACACCCTCATCATTAGTAGAGCTGCTGAGTCTGACTAGGGTCTCTACTGGTGTCAGGGTGTAGACAGATAGAGATTATTAATGTTGAGTCTATGGTCCGTGTAAATATATATATTTTTTCAATATAGACAAATAGTGAAATTTCAAACATAATTACAATTATTATTCAAAATAAAACACTGACATTAGATCAAGACACACCTACAAGGATGTACCTTCATCTTAGGTTTAGGATCTCATTTTGGAGTTTAGACTCCAACTGATGTAGAGAGGAATGTTATTATTTTAGATTCAAGCGTCCAGGTTTAGATATGTATATGAAATATTATCCAGACAACGAGGATTACAAAGTATAACTGAGTTCTTTAATAGTTGTCTTCATCTTATGGGAGGAAGTTAGCTGCTAGCTGTTGTGTGAGTTCCCTTTATATCAGGAAGGACAAAAAAAGAAATACCTATCAATAGCAATGGTGTGAAAATGAAAAGACCACATGGAAATCATGACCTGATGGTTTAGTGTGGGGGAACTGTATTAACTACTCCAGGAGGGTTTAGTGTGGGGGGAGAGTATTAACTAGAACAGGGGGATTTAGTGTGGGGGGAGAGTATTAACTAGTACAGGGTGTTTTGAATGGCGTGTTTTTTTG